>PVKN010011266.1:0-21838 GCA_004027915.1 Capromys pilorides | reverse complement strand
ACAAAAAGGAACCAATTAGACATTATGCCAATTAAGAATGAACAAACAAGATTCATCTCTGCTTTTGAGTTTTATCTGTGAAAAGAGAATGTGAAGAGATGTGGGTAGTTTTGAAAGAAAAAGGTTAGCATTATGATGCTAGTAAGAAGTGACAATGCTTGTGTAGGGAACACTGAAGGCATCTGACTCCTAGGAAATGGGATTATAGCTCAAGTTGTTCCCTTATAATCTCTTCTACTGGATAGATTTAATCCCTGTGAAAAGTATGACTGCCTCAGGTTACCCTCATCTACACACCACCAGGTTCTAGAAAAGGGTGACAAATCATGGCAGGGGCCTTGCCACAAAGACTATCTTTTATGTTTTTTTTTTTCTTTTAATGAATTTAGGACAGGGTCTACAGGGTGTACGGGGTATACAGGATGTATGGGGTGTTACTATGCAAATTGGACTTGTACTGATTTTCCTGTTTTCAGCCTCCCAAGTGCTGGGATTACATGAGCACACCACCACACACAGTTTCAGCACACCTCAGGGGAGGGGCCAGCATAGCATGCCAGAGATGGAACCCTACCCGCTGCATTCTGCTGAAGCAGGAGCTTTAGTCCATGTCTTTCATGTTTTTAAAGGGAAAAGGAGAAAGAGGCAGTAGAGAGGAAGTGGAAAGAAGAGAACAGGAAGGAAAGGGGGGAAAAACAAGAAATAAGTAAAAGCAGCAAGAACCATGTGCAGCCAAGAGGCCTAACACATTTACTATCTGGTCTTATTATTGCTATTCTTTTTTACAGTACTGCAGACTAAACCCAAGGCCTCACATCTGTTAAGCAAGTACTTAGCACTGAGCTACATTCCCAGCCTTTTCTAGCTTTTAGGAAGAGTTTCACAAAGTTGCCCAGGTGTCCTTGTGCTTACGATGTTACTGCTTCAGCCTGCAGAATTACTAGGCTCACGGGTGTGTCACTTCTTCTGCTACCATCTGGCCTTTTACAAAATTTAGCCTGTGATCTTTAACACCCTTTGATGTTAGAATCTTTCAGAGGAACATGTCTTATTCTGGCCTCAGCCATGAGCTCAGTAGTTAAATATATCTAACCTCCCAGTCAATACAAGATTAGATTCCTAACAGTTACTCCTAATCTCTCCACAATATTAAATCTGCCATAACTCCTACTGTGTCTCCTCCATAATTTTCTCTATCTCAGAAATGGCACCTATCCAACTACTTGAGACAAATCATTGGATTATTATTGTCTCCTTCTGTCCCTTATGCTTTTTCTTCATGGCCCAGTATTTAAGCATCTGTAAAACCTATACCTTCTCAGAATCTCTGACAGAGTGAATACCTTTCTCCTAACTCATATTCTTTGCTTATCCGGTTCCACCCACCACAGGAAGGGTCACCACAGAGAAGTCTTTTTAATCTGTAAGTCATACCTGATGACTGAATCTAATCTACATTTTTTTTGTTTTACTTTTACATTTATTTTTTAAAACTGTTTTTCATCTTATCCTCCAAATAAAACTGTTGTATCTGCTGGGCCCTTGCTGCTGCTACTTCTGTCATGACCTATTAGCCGCCCCCATGTCCAATAAGTTCCAGTTAGAACCTACTCTCTAATATCAGCCATGAAAAAACCTGAGACACATGCCTCTTGATGTGTTCTCTTCCTGGCATCCTTTTGATCCACACGGTTAACATTCACTTTGTCAAAGGTTGTGCCTAATGTGGACCTCATAAAAAAGTCTTTTTTGACTCCAAGGTCAAAGGACATTCCCTCATGTGCTTATGTTCTTTCCTCATATGAACTCTTCCTAGTACCTTCCATTGCCCAAGTGTGTCTGCATGTATACATGCACACATATACATAAACCATATACCCATATGCCTGTGTTTGTCACTCATGGTAATATACACTCTATATCAGTGACATTATTCTGTTTATTACCTAAAACATATCTGGGCCACTATAAATATTCATCTTACTGTATTCGTTTAATGGATTTACGGAATTCCATGATTATACATATACAAGCTAATAAAAGTTACTCTAAGAAAACAGAAAGTGAAAAAAAAATTTTTTACGTATTTAGTACAGGGCCTACTGGGTCACATTACACAGACTGGATTCTATATTGATCTTTCTGTTTGCAGCTTCCCAAGTGCTGGGATTACAGGCATGGACCACCAAGCCCAGTCTTAGTCTCAGATAACCCTGGGGGCAGAGCCAAGAAAGTGAAAATTTTAAATAGCAAAATCTAACCAAGAAAAAAAAATCTAAGATAAAGTTAACTGACTTTAGATTATGGGTAAAAGTCACTCTTTTAAGTATCACAGAAGAAAGAAAAGCACTTATCAGTTACAGTGACACATAGAGGATCTAAGGTAACAGGATAACAGAACATGGCACAACCCTGTAATACCAGGACTTTGGGAGGCTGAGGCAGGAAGATCACAAGTCAGAGTTGGCCTGAGCTATTTAAGAACTCCATAAGACCTTCCACTATCAACTCAAAAAACGTGGTGTGGTGGGGACACGGGGAGATAATTTAGTATGAAGGGCTTGGGTTTAATTCTCAGTACTGGAGGAAAAGAAGGTAGTATGATGTAGGCCACATGTCTTTAGTCATTTCCAAAGGTCTGCAGCTAAAACCCAAAGTCCCTGAAAGATATTCCAAAGGTAGCAAATCCTAAACCAATGACATAGACATAAACCCTCTTGGGTTTCACCGTCTACGGCTCCAATAACTCACCTGGGCTGTAGTGGCTTGGGAATCCATTCTCCAATACCCAGGGTTCCTCTCCTTGCTCTATCTTGAAGATCACTTCTGGCTTAGCAATGCAATACCCTTTCAAGAGAAAATCAGGGTGGGGGTAAACAGCTCGCCTTTGCAGACACAGAAAAACTTAAGGGAAAGAAAAGTAGTTTCAAGAGCTGTGCAAAGAAGGTATGTGAATGAACCAATCCTTCAGGTTATAAAGAATATGTTCTTTATAACAACCACAAGAGATCAGTCATCTCAGAGCCTTGAATCTGAAGCTCTAAATCAGAAAAGTTCATGTCATTCACTTTCAGGAATTAAAAATGAATGATTTTTAGCCACACGAAAAAAAAATTCTTACCTACTGAGACAAGGTTGCTATAATTTTCCAGGATCACATCCCTGTACAGTATCTTCTGAGTGGGGTCCAGCAGACACCACTCTTCCTTAGTGAAGTCTATACATACATCCTTGAATAACACTTGTTCCTGAAAGAGAATGTTCCTTTTCTCTGTGAAATGGCCAGAATCAGATATAGGAAACATTCAACAGAAAACCTCTAGAGTTTACAAATGACAAATAGGACAGTTCTTTTGTATTACAGTATATAAAATATCTTCTACAAACTGAGTTTCTACTAAGGGTCTAGGTTTGTCATAGTTGCCATAAGCACTACTGAAGCAAAGGAAAAGTAAGGTTTGGAAGTGTTTATGGCCTGTTTGGGACACACTCATGTGTTTTTTATCAAGTGAGCACTGTAGGAGCTATAAGTATATACAGAGCAGGCTAGAGTAATGAAGAACAGTATCTTTCCCAATATCAGGTAACTTTCACCAGTAAATAAAACTTATAGTCATTGAGACAAATTGGATTGAAACGAACATGGTGCAAGTCCCAAGAGAAACTCCTGATTAGTGACCAGAGAAAAAGATGAACGTTCTCTGTTTGAGGAGATCATCTTCTGGGGTCATTATGGATTTTTTTTTTGTTTCTTTGTTTTTAAGCAGTGTCCAGGTGGGCACAGTGGCATATGCCTATGGTCCCAGCATATGAGTCTGAAAGGATTGTCATAAGTTCAAAGACATTGTGGACTACATAGCTAGACCCTGTCTCAAAACAAAACTTAAAACCTAAAAACAGCATTCACCATCCAGTAAAAATTTTCATGGTTTATGAAATAGGAACCAAGAAAGAAAGCAATAAAAACAGAGCCATGAGTGACTCATATACTGAAGTTTATAAGAAATTGAAAGTGAATTATGACTATTCAGTAAAATAGAAGAAAATGTGAACAAAATAATGATGGAAAAAATCCACCAGTTATATGGCCTTTGTGTTATGTAGGGAGCAGGTGAGAGATTGTTGGTCTCTGAAAGATCTGCTGCAGGGTCCCTGGCTATTAGCTAGGGGTGTGGATTTCAGAAGGGCACTCACCATGTCATTTCCTGATAAGAACAGTCCATGACACCTGAGCTGTTTAGGTAAAAAGTATGGTTACACTGAGTATGTGCATTCTGAGAATCTAGAATTTAGGTATATGCTAGAAAGAGTATGCAACTAGTCCCCTATAAAAAGTTTGGGCAACAAGTGACCAAGCTTCCCTGATACACACCTCACATTTGTTGTCATGTCATTACCTGAGGAGTTAAGCATGTTCTGCAAGACCTCACAGGGAGAAGAAGCTTAGTATCTTGTTGATTTTGCTTTATATCCTCTCACTCTAAATGTAACCATCTGCTGAATTACCCTAGGGAGTCACTGAGCCTGAGGTGATCTCAGAAACCTCTTAAGTAGGTAAATACACACAGTACAATAAGAGTTGCAAAATAATAGTATCTGAAATTAGAGCTGACTAGATGGATTCAAAATCACATTAGAGGAAGAAAATGCAAACTGAAGACACATGAATCTAACAAACAAGAATGTCAAAACACATAAGGCAAAAATTGAAAGAAATGAAAGAACTTACAATGATGCATGCCTGTAATCCCAGACATGGAAGCAGAGGCAGGAGGATCACACGATTGACCATAGCCTGGGTAAAGGTTTTAGCAAGACCTTATTTCCAAATAAAAATAAAAGGCTGAGGATATAGCTCAATGTGAAGGCCCTGAAGGCCCTGAATTCAATCCTCAGTATTGGGGAAAAAAGTGTTAGATGTAGAACATCAAATGATCCAGTATCTTTGGAATATTTGAACAAAAGTGTACAAAGCTAAACTAAATTGGAAGTCTTATCATACAATCCAACAATTTTACACTCTAGGTATTTACTCACTTTAAAACTTACATCTGTAATAAAACCTGCATATGGAAGTTTCCAACACCTTAATTTATATTTTAAGAAAAAGGAGCTGGGGACGTAGCTCAGAAGTACAGCACTTGTTCAGCACACATAAAGCCTTGGATTCGATCCTCTGAGCCATAAAAAAGGAAAATTAAATACACACACACACACACACACACACACACACACACACACCCCAAACATAAAAAGGAACCAAGAGCCCACAGGCTAACAACTCTGACATCCTGTACACACATACTAGAAGTGAACAATTAAGTAAACATAAGATAGACAATGGTAGCCAAATTTCTGTCAGAGTGGAGAGCTACAGGCAAGTAAAGAGAGAAGGCTATAAAGTACCATTTGCTAAAGGGTTAGGAGTAAAAGACACCAGAATAAACTAATTCCAGAAGGAAATACAGAATATCTAAAGAAAAAAAAATGGCTGAGAATTTCTCTAACCTTATAAAAGACCTCACACCTCAATATCAAAACTCCTCAAAAATAGAGGATAAATATCTACCTAGAAGTCCAAATGAAGTTGCATCAACTCCTAGAAACCAAAAAAAGAAAAAATTTCACAGGCAGCCTGTGAGAGACTCCAAGTTTGTTCTCCTAAGAAATGAAGCCCCTTGCCTCCATCTTTCCCTGACCTTTACTTCAACCCTATTCACTGAGATATGCACATCTGACTATACAGAAGCAGATGTTCTCTTAACTGGCTAAAAGAATGTGACTAAGTCTGGCAGAGATATCATGTCTAAACTTCGATAAGATGTGCTCACCCTGCTGGTGGCTAGAATGGAAGCCTGAGCAAAAGCCTGTGAGAGTCCAGGGCTAAGGTATAAGAAAACTTCTCAACTGAGAACATGGGACTCAGAACTGTACCTTCCTGGCAGTAAAGGTGCCAGCTTTGCATACATCAAGCTATCCATTCATTGTATTGCTAATTGGAGGCCTCTGTACTTGGTACAAAATTACTGTTTCTCCTGATACCCAGTGCCTACAAAGTTTCTATTCCCTAGCACTTTGCTGTGACATCCAACCGAGTCCCTGACTGATATCAACAAAAGCCAGGAGCTTTTGGATTCTGGCCCTTTGTATCACAGAAAGCACAGGGTCATCCCAGAGCTCTTTAATTGCAAAATATTGTCTTGTTTTTGTGTATGTGTGTCGTATTGCTAAGTGCGAGACCTGAACCCCCTCCATGGGGGTTTTGGTAGCAGCCAAAGGAAAAAAATATCAATAGTCTTCAAGGAGAAGTTTTAAAATTGAATTCTTAAAATAAAAGCAACAAAGACTGAGAAGACATTTGGATGGTATCTTTAAAGCAGAAAAGGAGAAAAAATATTCAAATCTAGAATTCTGTATTTAGAGAAAATACCTTTCAAAAATATAGACATCTTGAAACAAAAAAGTGCTGAGAAATTTTCTTACTGTAAGATTGGCAAAAGAAACAGCAAGAGAGAATTTTTTGCAACAAAGAAATGGTCAAAGAAGCATAACAAATTTTTTTTTTTAAAAAAAGAGGAAGCATGAACAGTTGAAAGCCAGGACAAATACAAAAGCAACACATAAGCAATTACAAAGCCCACTGACTGTCTAAAGTCACATTACTCAAGATGTTTCCTAGGGTTTAAAATACAGAAGAAGCAAAAACGGTAACAGCACACTGCGTAACACTGGTAATATTGTAATAATGTTAACATTCTATAATGTTCTGTGTAGAACGATGCAACAATTTAACTGTGAAGTTCCTGCTTAAGGTAAACTCTAAATGAATTAAACACAAAATGCATAAAGATACTAAGATATATAAGCAGGTAATTTATGATTATGAAGTGAGAAAGACTACTTATACCTCTAAATGTTGTAAAGTTAAACTTATAAAAGAGTGGTATATAAGAAAGTAATGGTTTAGGGCTGCGGGGACAACTCAATGGTCTAAGCACCTGTCTAACAAAAGTACAAGGATGTGAGTTTGACTCCTGGCACCACATGCCACACCTGCCCCACCATAGGTCCAATGAGCCAGCCAAGACTGGGTATGGTGGTGCACGCCTGTAATCCAAGGGTTGGGGAGGCAGAAACAGAATGCTCATTAGGAGTCCAAGCTGGGTAGTGAGACCTTGTACCAAATACATGAAAAAGACAGTAATGGTTTGCAACTCATATAATAAACAAGTATAACCCTTAATGTATAAGAGATAAGCAGAGATGGAAGGGGGCAAAAATCTAAGAATAAATGGGTAAAACATTAGAAGAGATCACAGAAAAACATAAGACTACTTTAGACACATGAAGTTAACCAACTTCATTCAGAGTGGAAAAAAAAACTAGATGCAAACCACATAAAATGCCACTTTTTACCTAGCTGTTTCCCAAAACTCAAAAGCTGAACCAGGTATCTGAGGGAGAAGCTGTGGAGAAACACTGTCATGCAATGCCAACAAGAACACAAAACCGCCTGCTTAGGCAGACACAGGGATCGGTGCTTGATCCTCGGCATGCCATGCCAGCCTGGCCCCTGGGCTGCACTGAGGTGTCGTTTGAGACTGTTCATGGTGGCTTGCACCTGTAATCCCAGTGCTTGAGAGGCTGAAAACAGGAGGATCATTACAAGTCTGACCTGTGTAGTAAGACCCTGTAAACCCTGTACTAAATACATAAAAAAGAACACAAAATAAGAGTTTAACACTAAAGCCACTAAAATCCATCCACGTCTGGGAATTCATCTGATAAATCTATCTGGTACATTCATGAATGTGCAGAATATGAATAACCTGGTGTGTATAAGTGTGCACACGGCTGTTCATTCTAACAGGGTTTGCAACAGTGAACGATGAAATATAATTTAACTCAGGTACTTACATTGAATTACCACAGTTTTAACAAAGAAAAATCATTTTCTGTCACAGAAACCTCTGGGACATGCTATTAGATTGGAAAACAAGAACAAAACAACGTATGGGATTCTTGGTCCTCTGAGTAGATCTGACTTCATCTGCGAGCTTACTAGAAACTCAGAGTCCAGGGCCCCACCTATACCAAATCAGAATCTGCATGTTGACACAATGCCACAGACGCACAGGTGCATTTAAATTGAGAAGCATAAGTACAACTGAATCCCTCTTAAATAAAAGGGATATATAATACATACTCATTCATTATTTTTGAGATAGTATCTCATGATGTAGTGCAGGCTAGCCTTCCTCACAGTAATTCTCTTGCCTCAGCCTCCAGAATGCTGGGATTATAGGCATGTTCCATCATGCCTGGCACATACTTGCATTTAATTTGATAGACACTGGAAAGCCAAAAGTTATTAAAAATCAGGTATTTGAAGTGACCATACATTACATTTTGTCTGGGGCTGTCCCAATATATGTCTGTCATTACAGTATAATAACTCTTAAAAATATATTTTATGTTTAGTGAAAATATCTCCAGAAGAGTATTATCAACCTGCCCAGAAGGATAAGCAAGAGTGGAGAAAAAAAAGAGTGCCAATTTTTGCCTTCTGTATTACTTTTTCCACTCTAGTCTGTAGAGTGGAAAATTTAAAAAATATGCATAGGGCCGGTAAGATAGCTCAGTGGATTAAGTGCCTGTTTAGGCAAGCACAGAGGCCAGGGTTTGATCCCTTGCACTACACACCACTCTGGCACTGTTCCTGTCCCCAACCCTGGGCACACTGAGTCAGCCACTGAGTCCTTGCATGGTAGTACACCCTGTAATCCTAGCACTGGAGAGGCTGAAAACAGGAGAATCACTACAAGTATAAACTGGGTATTGAGACCCTACACATTTCCATTTATTTATTTATTTATTTAAGAACTCTTCTCTCTCTTTTTTTTTTTTTTTTCATGGCTGGCTCAGCCTGCCCTGGGGGTGGGGCTGGCTCAGCATGTGGTGGCGGGGATCAAACACCGTCCCTGCAGTTGCCTAAGCTTTCCTAAGGAGGTGCTTTAGACTGCTGAACCATCTCGCTGACCTTCTTAAACATGTTAAAACACCTCTTTTGTCTCAGCCACCGACATGCCCTCCAGACTAAGGAAGACCAGGAAGCTTCTGGGCCATGTGAGCCACGGCCATAGTCTGGCCGCATGGGCAAGCACTGGAAGCACCCCAGAGGCCAGGGAATGCTGGTGGCATGCATCATCATAGGATCAGCTTTGACAAATATCACCCAGGTTACTTTGGGAAGGTTGGTATCAGGCATTACCACTTAAAGAGAAATCAGAGCTTCTGCCCATCTGTCAGAAAATTATGGACACTGGTCAGTGGGTAGACACAGGTAAATGCTGCCAGAGACAAGACTGGAGTAGCCCCATCATTGATATAATGTGATCAGGCTACTACAAAGTTCTTGGGAAGGAAAAACTCCCAAAGCAGCCTGTCATCATGAAGGCCAAATCCTTCAGCCGAAGAGCTGAGAAGATTAAGGTGTGTGTGGGGGGGGGGGGGGGAGGCTTTGTCCTGGTAGCTTAAAGCCACTGGACAGCAGGCTCACTATAATGTTAAATGGTTTTCAAAAAAAATGTTAACACAGTATATTAATTCAAAAATTTTATTTAAAAAAAACCATGAAACCAGTCAGTAAAACAGAAGTGCAGTGGACCAAGAATGGAAGCCCTTATAAACAATGTGTGGTGAAAGTCTTCATGAGGGCTGGACAGGAAATCAGAGTGAGAAACAGATCTGGGCCCCAGGTCTGAGAGATTTTCCAAAAAAGACCATCATAAATACTATCAAGTGCTGTTGTTGAATGATGGAATAAAGGAAAAAAAATCTACTGTTCTTGATCATGATTTCGTGACCCTTTGTAGAACTGATTCAGGTGAGTGGAGATGATGCCATAAGGCTGTGTTAATCAGGTAGAAATGTAGAAACATAAGCCAGAACGGCCTAAAACTCTACCTAGAAATACAAACAAACAGGTACATTTAGGCGTGTTTTGAAGACTTACAGAGGCTCCATTCATCCACATCTTCCAGGTTTTGTTCCTGGATCAACTGGGACCATCACAGAATGGGCTACTCAAACCTCAAAGCTTCATCTCTTCTGGCACTACGTTTCTACTCAGAAGTGACTCTAGATGATATACTGCATTGATTTCGGGGTTGTTATTAAGAAGACCAGAAAAAAATTTACAACAGCCTGGATGATCCTATAAAATTAAAACCTCTGCATCTAATTTGCCAAATATTTTGTACTTCCAATTTGTTGTTCTAGTTATATTTCCATTAATATAAACCCTTTTTGTTTTGTATTGGTTTAACATCTTTTATTAGTGCATACTGGCAATCTGGATTAGTGGGTTTCATTTTATTCAACTTGTACACACACGTAACATATTTGATCATTTTCATTCCCCCACTCTATCACCCCTTTGGCCCACAGTCCCCACTAGCTTCACATTTTGGGGGGCTCAATGTATATATATTTTGATCACATTCATCTCTCATTTCACCTGTCCTTACACTCCCCTTTCCTTGATTCCCTCCCTCTTGTCTATTAATAGTTGCCCTTCTATTTTCATTTTTTTGTTGTTTTTTTGAGGTAGATTCTCATTATATAACCCAGGTTGGCCTGAAACTCAAAGTGGTCCTCCTGTCTCAGCATCCCAAGTGCTGGGAATGCAGGCATGCCCTACTCCTGCTTCAGACTCCAGTATTAGGGAAAACAGCTTGCTACTTGACTTTGGTACTCTCCAGATCTATGTATTTTCCTGAAAATGACAAATTGTCCTTTATGGCTAGATACTACTCCATTCTGTAGGTCTACATTTTCTTTGTCCCTCTTGTGCTGAGCACCTAGACTAGCTGACATAAACTTTGCCTACTTTCTCTTCCTACTTAAAAAAATAGTATCAATCCTTACAAAGTATAAGTAAACAACTTACCTGTGATTTGCTCATTTTCTGCTCTTACTGGAGGAGAGAGAGCTGAGAGAGAAGGAAGCATGGATGTCAGGACAGATATGGCCTGCCTCGAAGCTCGTGGATTCACCTGCCTACACAGTTCCACACAACGATACTTACATGTCCATGACGGCTCCGATATATGTTGAGCTTAGACATGGCACCTTTCAGAGTGAATGTTAACATGTTTCTTATTATTAGCAATTTAGGTTCTGTGACACAGAAAAAATTAAAAACAAACAGATGAGTTTAATCAATAACAGTATTCTATATGACCAAATACTGTGGGTTGGTCAAAACTGCTATTGTAAGAAGAAAAACAAAAACTCAGTCCATGTCTATTTTTGAATTAACACCATTATCCCTGAGATCGGCTACTCCAAGGAACCTCTGTAAAAAGGGACGGAGGCGGTTAAGGAAAAATAAAGTTTTTTTAAATGTTTGTCTAAACTGGTTTGAAGTTTCTCAAAAGGCTCTTTTAATCAGGTTAACTTTAAGTCTCCTAATCCGCGCGAAGCGAACCGGGCACTTCGTCCAGCTCAACGTTTTAACCGAGATAAGGTGGGGCAGCGGAGGGCAGACGGGGACAAGCCGCGGGCTCGGTTCACCTCGCCGCTCGCGGGCTTCGCAGAGCTGTCACCGCGACACACTGGGAGCTGCGAGCGCGGGACCGGCGCGAGCTCCCCACGGACGCCAAGACGCAGCCCCGGGAACCAGTCCGAGCGCCGGCGGCCTGCCCGGAACCCGCTCGGAGCGTCGCGCACGCAGGAGACGCAGCAGCCGCCTAGGGAGCGAGCGCGCTCGGGACAACCTGGGGCGGCGAGACCGTCTGACGGCCGCATGGTACGCGAGCGCTGGGACGGTGAAGGGCCGCGGGCTCCGGGCATCCCATTCACCCTCAGCAACGCGCCCACAGCCCCACTCCTCGCGGCGGCAAGAGGCGCGCGCGTGGCGTCACGCGCACGTCACGCGCACGTCACGCATGGAGCGCAGCCACCCCACCAGACCGCCGCGCCTCCGGTCCCGCGCACGCGCACTCCCCCCACGCGGCCGTACGACAGCGCCTTAGCTCCGCAGGATTGTGCGCGCGGACGCCTGAGCCCGGGAGCTGGCGTCTACGCGCCGACCGGGGCTGCCCCGGCGGAGGTCGGCTCGAGTCCGTTTCAGCCTCTGCAGACGCCCACCTCGTCCCCCGGTCCCGCCTCTCTGCTATGCCCTAGCCATCCCCATCCCATGCCCTAAGGCCCAGGCTCTAGACTGCTCGGCTCACCCGGCGTTCGCTCACTGCGCGGACCCGGAGACTGGGCGTGCTTTCCCACGAGGGACCCGGGGCCGCGGCGGACGCGCGGGGACACGGGTGCGCATGCGCAAGGGGGTGGGGGTCGCGGCGGCAGCGCGGGAGCTCCGCGCGGGCTCGGGGTTCACAGCCTGCACAGAATCGTCGCGCGCAGGCACCGGGGTCGCCACTCTTCTCTGCCCAGGAGACTCCCGGATAGGGGCCACCTCCCTGGTGAGAAGACCTCCTGTTTTGGTCACCCCTGCAAGAGCCACAGAGATGCCGAGTTCTTCCCTAGCGTGAAATACGCGTCCATCTCACATACCACAAAGTGAGTTAACGGAAATAACATCTGCGACCAGCATGGTTAGTTTTTCTCTAAACCAGGAAAAAGAGAAGTTAACAATGTAGTGGTTAATAGTAAAGGAAGAGCCAGTGGTGTTTGGGCAGCTCAGCAAGACCCTGTTCCAAAATAATAAAGGAGGGCCAGGGGAGTCCTGAACTCAATCCCCGGTGCCACAAAAAAATGTCGTATGTAAATAGCTCTCTGCAACCTTATCTCTGGAGCGCGCTGAGCCGGCAATGGAGTCTAGGCTTCCCTGGGCCCAGTGGCGGCGCGTGCCTGGAATCCCAGCACTTGGGAGGCAGGAAACAGGAGGATCACTGTCAATCTGAGCTGCATAGAGAGACCCTGTACAAAAAATAAACAAATAAAAGTAAACTCATCTGTGCTAGGACATTCTTTTACATGCACATCCTTTTTATGTGCAGATGATGTCTAACACTAGTAATGATTTACACCATCTCATTTGAAATTAGGTTTATTTTGCAGAATTGTCCCTTGTTCCTACCCCCGCCCCCCTTCTCCAGCCTTGTAACTCCTAAAAGATTTCTTAAAGTACTGAACTTCAGATGGCTGTGGTCTTGACTGCTATAGGGAAGTACTCCAGGGAAAAGGGGACAGAGGAAAAAAAAACAGTGGTTCCCCTAACTAATCAGTAATCTTTTTTGTTTTTCAAGACTTGAAATTCCCAGTGGGCTTTAAATAACATAGAAGTGTGTGCTAAGGACTTGCTAACAGTCTTCAATTAAGGGAAGAAAAATGTTTAATGTGCATGAAAATTCAAAGACTTCCAGGAGGTGCGGGGAGGAGACAAAGTCTTTTGAATTGGAACCGAAGAAAAAACTGTAGGTGAATGACAAAGACCGCCCTCCCGTGGCTAGGAAACCTCTCTGAAGCACCTGGCCTCTGTTGACTAATCCACTGCCCTCTGTCTTCCAGAAACTTTTGCCGTTACAGAATTGAGATCGCCATTGGGGCATTGTTGCCCAAACTAATTCATAATAAAACCTGTTTTTCTTCACACCAGTTTTCACCTCCAAATATTGGCAGTCATATGGCTAACAGAAGCAAACTTTGTAGTGTAACACAAACTTTGTAGTGTAATCCTACCTCATCATACTGAGGTAGGATTGAAGAAATAAAAAGCAGAAAAAAAAGACAAGAAAATTAGGATTTTAAAAGTGTACTTTATGGCACAAGTGCCTGCCTAGCAAGTGCAAGGTCGTGAGTTTGAACCCCGGTCCCGCAAAATAAATAAATAAATAAATAAATAAATAAATAAATAAATAAATATAAAATTGTACTTTTACGTGTTTTTTTCAATGGAGTACTATTCCGGCATAAAGAAGGATAAGACATTTATAGCTAAAAGGTTGGACCTTTAGACCATACTCTTAGTGAAATAAATCAGGCACGTCTGTGTAAATATCACATTGTCTCTGTTATGGGACACTAAGAAGTGCAAATAAGAACCAAAATGTATAGTAAAAATTGTTAAATACAAATTGTCCAAAAGGAAAGGGAAATGGGAGGGATGAGAAAAGGATAAAATAGAAATACAGCTTTGCAAACAAAGAGGGAAACAGGCAGAAAAAGAGGAACCCAGATCATGTATGGGTACAAATTCCCTATGATTAATGTGATCATTATGTAAGTTGTACCACTGAATTTAACATAAAAAATTTGTACAAGAACTACTTTTAGGAGTGACTGTAACTTCAGGATGCAAAAGTTACTCGAAGTCTTTTCTTGAGAAGTTCCTCAAAAAACTCCTAAAGCTCTTTTTTTTGTTTGTCTTTTTGAGACAGGGTGTCCCTATGCAGCTCAGGCTGGCCTTGAGCTCGCTTTTGTAGCCCAGGCTGGTCTTGAACCCACAGTGATCTTCCTGCCTCAGCCTTCCAAGTGCTGGGATTACAGGCATGCACCACCACACCTGGCTCCTAAATGTCTTAAAGACACAATAAACCTGTGAACTGGGCTTTAGACCTGTCGTGTTGAACTATAAATTGTGCTTCCTCTTCTCAAGGAAGCAGCAATATTACTGGGCAGCAGATCACAACTTTAAACACAAATGATTTGCATTCTGGCAATGGAAAAACATCCTAGATCACCTGCCTTGAAAATGCCCCTGTACCCCAGCAGCGGCTCTTCGTTTCCAGCTCTTCTCTCTCTTCCTTTCCTCAGGCTCTCCCACTCTCTCCCCTAAGGTCTATTAGTTTGACATTCAT
Source organism: Capromys pilorides (assembly GCA_004027915.1). Taxonomy (NCBI): domain Eukaryota; kingdom Metazoa; phylum Chordata; class Mammalia; order Rodentia; family Capromyidae; genus Capromys; species Capromys pilorides. The sequence continues at coordinate 7,022 of PVKN010011266.1, read as the reverse complement.
CCTCTGCCTCTTATTGATGCTTCCTAAAAATTCTTCTTCTGTAGCAGGAGTGTGTGAGCCTCTAATCATTCTATGTTTAGGGTAAGTGAAGTTCCTCATCTTAGCTTTGGAAATCGACCTAGTCACATGACAACATGAGAATATTTTATGACTAACTTTTCACTTAAAATGTATCAACTTTAAAAATAGAAAACCTAGATTTATTTGTTAAGCTATTACAAAGACAAAACAATTATCAGGAGTACTTTAAGGACCTCATCTGATCAGTTCACTTGTGTTATAGAAAACTATCCTAAGAAGGTAGAAATTAAAGGAGTAAACCTAAGAGGCTATATAACAGACTAGATAGGTTTTATTTTGTAAACTAAACACTGAACCCTGTGCCTTCCAACGGAGCTACATTCATAGTGCCTCTGCCCCTTATCTTGAAACAAGGTCTTGCTAAGTCACCCAATTGCCCAGACTAGACCGGAAATTGTGATCCTCCTCCCTTCGCCTCCCATTGGAACCTTATTTCTCCCAAAATAAGACCTACCCAGGAAATAAACTTGAACTGTAATAACTGGTTGTATGACGGAGATGGCCAGTGTCATGCAGATTATACTTCTCTATGTTCTTGCTCAGTGACTACTCTGTAACGGCAGGTAAGGCAAGGATAAGCCCATGGGGCCTGGCATTTTTTATCTCTAGTTAGGCCTTATTTTGGGGGAAACATAAGATTACAGTTCTACACCACTGTTTCCAAAGTTATGAGTTTATATATTCTTTCCAGGTCCTTAGTGTTCTACATGAAGAACTGGATAAAACACACAAAAAGGTAGCAAGGCTTTACATTTATTAAAGATAGGAGAAACATTGTGTGCGCAGTGAGGGTCACTGAGAGTTCACCCTTGTTCTGCATGCTGATGTCAGATCCAGGCTGAACTATCAAAAACTCTAGATTTTGTTATAGTGTAAAAGAAAATGCCCCCTCCTAGTATCTCCAATTTATTAGTTGTCCAGGTAATAATTCCTGTTCCAGAGTTAAAAATAAAACAAAACTGTTCCCTGCATCGCCAAAATAAGGGAAAAGGCCCTTTTTTTTTTTTTTTTTTTTTTTTGAGAATTCTGCTTTGGCACCCTTATTGGCTACTTCAGTTGCTGCCAACACCTACAGCTTCAATCCCCACTCCCCACTCATCTATTTCCAACCAGTTAAACTGATTCCAGTTAGCTACTGCCTGCATTTGGCAACAGAGGCCTTCCCTCCACAGCCTTCTTATATGCCTGTTCTGACCAGGTCGTGTATAACTGTCAGCAGTTCCTTTTGAGTTCCATGTTTTCACCGGGGAAAAATTACTGTCAGTGCTGATAAATGACTTGCACCCTGTAGGACCTGAATAGGTACAACAGACTGAGGTCTATCAAATTGGGCCCAGAGATCTCAACAGTCCTCTCTAACATATATTCTTCTATACAGGAAGCATGGAAATCTGACTTATTCCTTATATTTGGGCTAATACTAGTTTTTTCTCCTATCAAACAGGCAACTCAATGGCCACCACTTCTTATCTTCTGACACATTTTTTTCTTTAACCCAGCCAGGGAGCCACAGCACCCCAACGTAGTTGGAAAGCACATCATCTCCTATAGGGATCTGCAGACCCTTCCTTAAAGGACATAGTGGAAGAAGGCTACAAAAACATGTCATGATTCTTTTGATCCATAGAAGGAGTAGACATTGTGAATAGGCAATGTACAGATAGATTACTTAGTAGGAAGAAACTATTGAAGACAGAGACGTGCACTCCCTTAGCAACTAAAGAATTATGGAGATTTCTATCCCTCAGGGGAAAATGAGATAGGAGGATAGGGTAAAGCAAAGCTTCTAGGAGAGTAAGTGAGACTTGTTGATTACAAGATCCCTGGACACACACGCCAAATATTCTCAGGATCCTGTATGTGAAAGTCTTTGTGGGTCTCCATGTGTGGACTTAATAAAAGGACACAGATGTCATCAAGTGTTCACATCTGTGTCCTTTTATTTCTGAGACTTAATTGTCAACCTAGGATCATTTTCTTTCATTATTAAGAACATTTGTTAATATATCTTATCCTGCAGAACCATTGTAAATAACTCTCAGTTATAATAGTCTGAAGACACTTAATTTCATTTACGAAGCCCTCCCCAACTCCTGTACTGATGTTACCAATTGGCTGAGAGTTCTTTTGCTGAATTTGGATAGAAATCATGAACAGGAAATGTATAGCTCCCTTAGTGTTTATGCCTCTGAGTTTTGAATGCCAGCTCCTCTCAGCTCTTATTATTAGCAATCAGCAGCATCTAACAGTTTTCTCAAACTCCCTAGCAACCAGAAGAAGCAGCTTTTGACAACTCTTCGTTGCTGTCTACTGTTCTTCGGTAGTTAGCCACCCTGAATGTTACCATCCCCAGCTGCTGGGCACTGTCAGTGCCAGCAGCCTTTAGTGTTAACAGGTGTGAATGTAACCAACTAAACCAGATATAAAATACAGGGCATGGCAAAGCTGGCTGGAGCAAATAAGCAGGACATGTCAATTACGTGATCCCAGGGCAATGCAAGGACCCTGCATGTAGAACTTTTCATGAGTTCCCACAAGATATGGCCAGCATAAATACTCACCATTGTGGAAAGTGGCTTTCCTGCCCAAGTTTCCACAATGATCTACACTGTATTTCTCAGACACAGCATGTATTTTTATGTTTATTTTTACCCTCTTTCTCTCTTTGTTCTGCCCATGTTTCCTCCATGGAACTGGTTTCTTCCACACCCATTACTTTTTTGTTTGTTTTGTTTTTTGGCGGGACCAGGGTCCAAACTCACGACCTTGCACTTGCTAGGGAGGCACTTGTGCCACAGAGCTATATCCTCGGCCCCTAAAGTTATTTTGTTAGTTTTGTTTTTTGGCAGGACTGGAGTTCGAACTCACGACCTTGCACTTGCCAGGCAGGTGCTTGTGCCATGGAGTTATCTCCCCAGCCACTCTTTTTTTTTCAATCATTCATTCATTCCTTTATTTATTTATTTGGTACAGGATCTCGCTATGCAGCTCAGACTCAGTGATCCTGTTGTCTCAGCCTCCCCCAGGGCTTTTTCATTTCTTATTGCTTTTTTTTTTTTTTTCCTTTCTTTTGTCAGACTCAGTGATCCTGTTGTCTCAGCCTCCCCCAGGGCTTTTTCATTTCTTATTGCTTTTTTTTTTTCCTTTTGTGGGACCAGCGTTCAAACTCATGACGTTGCACTTGCCTAGCAGGCACTTGTGCCATGGAGCTATCTCCCCCGCCCCCACTTTTTTATGAATTTAGGACAGGGTCTACAGGGTGTACAGGGTCTCACTATGAAGATCAGACTCAGTGATTCTTTTTTCTTTTTTTTTTTTTTTTTTTTTTTTTTTTTTTTTTTTTTTTCTGCAGGACCGGATTGAACTCAGGCCCTTGTGCTTGCCAGGCAAGTGCTTATTCTACTGAGTTAGTTCCCTGGCCCCTGATTCTCCTGTTTTCAGCCTCCCAAGCACTAGGATTATAGGCACATGCCATAATTCCCAGTCTCAATTGCTTTTACAGCATGCCCTGGGGGTGGGGCTGATATGGCACTGGCCACTGCACTCTTTCCAAGTACGTGCTTTAGTCTGCTGAGGTATCTGGCCAGCCCCCCTACCCCACCCTTTTAAGATAAGCATTTGACAGTTTTTGCCTTGTTTTGTCTAATCCTTTGTTCAATGCAAGAACCTGGAATTTTTGACTGGGGCCAAATCAGACTTAGGAATACACAAAATAAAAATTGTAGGGACAGTGAGAAGGGGATATAATCAGGGACACAGGATGCAAGTTAGCTGAGAGGACATGGCTGATATGACTAAGGACTACTTACTAACTAGAAATTACCCTTTGTGAAACTTCTGCAAGTGTAGAATGGTTGTTCTTGAGACCTGCTGCAGAGTAACTTCCTAAAAGTTCCATGGCCTCAAGCTCTCTTTAGCAGCAGCTCACTCTAGCAACAGGTCACCTCAACATTAGCTTGTCCCAGTGACAATGGTTAAGACCCTTCTTGGCTTGGAATACCTATAAAGATGGGCAGAGAAGATATCATCCTAAGCTCAGTCCGAGCTCTCCCTGCCAGGCAGCCAACTAGTTGCTTGACAGCTTTGTCTCCACTAACACAGTATTATAAGTAAACCTCTACTGTGCAGTACTTTCATTTTCTGAGTTGTTCATCCAGTACCAAAGGGATCTTCACTGTAAGTCAACCTTGCCTCACCTGTTGCAGACCTCACCAGGTTGAGGGAACAAACCAGAAAGGTGAAGGGTCTTTTCACAAGATTCTTTGCCTCCCAGACCCCTGCCTGATGCAACAAAATAAGCCAGAAGACACTTTATTTAGGACTTATGCTATAAAGGAAGACCACAGAACAGACTTGAAAGATATAGAAATCTGCTTACATGGGGGAGAAAAAAAACTCAGACTTATGCATCATGGAAGCTCAGTGTCTTGACAGCTAACTGTAGGTATTCTGCTTTGTCATAGGGAGGGAAAGCACTCTTCATAGATAAGACTAGAAAAATGTGAAGTGACTGTAGAGGTACCATCATCATGAGACACTGCAGTGTGGAGTCATCAGGGGCAGACCTGGAACTCAGGCTTGAACCACTCAAAGAAAAGTTTTACAGAGCAGTTGTAGGGAGTTTATGTAGCTATGACCAACTATAAGACATTTAGGACAGCTAAAGTTTGTCAAATATAGAAGAAATGAAAAATAAAAATGCCTTCTTGCACGGTACTGGTCACTTCTCAGCAGATGTTCTGGAAATGATCTTTTAAATATCTGTATGATTTGTATGGTGTTTTAATTTCTGGCACAGAAATATGCTCTTAAAGGGTGCACTGAGATGGTGACTGAGACTGGGCATGGTGGCATGTGCCTGTAATCCCAGTGCTGGGGAGGCTGAAAACAGGAGGATCACTACGAGTCCAATCTGTGTAGTGAGACCCTGTAATAAATACATTAAAACAACAACAACAAAACTTATTTTGGTTTGAAAACAAATTAAAAAACTATGCAACTGGGCCCAGTGTAAAGCATACATGTAGTCTAAGCTATTTAGAGGCTGATACACAAGTTGCTTAATTCAGAATCTTAAGGCCAGCCAGGGCAACAAGCAAGACCCCATCTAAAAAAAATTATACGGCTTATGGTGAAAATGGGTAAAAAATACAATACTCAAAAATTTTATCAAAGGCATATGAGAAGATAGAAACCCAGTAAAAATACTATTTTATATATGTTAAATGATTAAAACACATACATGCTGTATCTATGAAGACATTTGTATGTATTCTGATTGTGTATTTGTGATTTGGTTGTGATGTTTTATGTATGCAATTGTTTCTTCCAGATACTACACATAAGCAAACTGAAGTTCATATTATGCTGAATTTTCTCTAGCATTTCAATCACGTTGATGTAAATTTTCATTTTCAACACAATATGCTACATTTCCTACTAGGCTGTGTCCAAGTGAGGTTCAGGGGCTTTTTCAGACATAGACTTAAAATACACTCATCCCTGAAATGGGTATACCAGGGTGGAGACTCACTAGGTGTCTAAGGGTCACGTATTGGATTCAGATGATAGCTCTTCTAGTAGCTAATAGCTCCATTTCAAAGGAGCCTATATAGTAGACAGGTCATAACCCCAAGTTCTATGCCTTAAAGTGAACCTCCAATAAGCAACACCATCAGGTCCAGAAACTTGCTTTTTCTTAATTTCCAAAGAATTCAGGCAAATGAAAGGGCTTCATGCTAAATCATGGGCCAATCACTGGTGGCTGTGATAGAGGATTAGGTTCTACTAAATCTTTTTTCTACTGCACATCATCAGTGGAATAGTACCTTTTGGCAAGCTAACACAGGATATTGCAAGCTTCAGCCATCATACTATCATTCAAAAGCAAAAACAAGAGACTGATACGGCTCAAAGGTCCCACCACAAAATCCCCCTTCCCTTTTTTCCCATCATAATGTTTGCTGGAAGCATGGCAGCTAAATTCAGGTGATCTTCTTCCTGCATAAGCACAGAAGCTAAATGGCCATTTGTCTCAGGCTGTAGCAGCTTCCAGAATATTTTTCTCTCCTGGTTGGAGCTTTGAGAAAATGAATTGAGGGTTAGTGGGTGCTAGAAGCTGGCAAAGGAATTGGTTAAAGAATATGGTGGTTTATTCCCTTTAGGTCCTTGGCCAATGCGTGTTTGCCATGCACCTCCCAGCATAGAAAGTGCTGGGCTCCACGACTTTTCTTTTACATCCCTCTGTAGAGACTGCAGCTCTGCCCTATAACTCTTGGCACCTTTTACTACCATGGTATCTAGTATTGCCCTTGAGGGACTACTTATTATGACCACTTGGGTGCCTATGGTCACTATAGCTATAAAAGTTTAAGACCCTTCCTTCTCTCCAAGTCCCCCAGCATATCCAGATATATGTTCTAGGCACTCTATCCCCTTAATGATGAGATCTCAGTCTCAACCTAAAGCAATGGCTGTTGGTGTAGACAGACAGCAAGGTATCAATTACAAATGAGGAGAGTATTTTTCTACCTCTGAGACATATTTACTTTTACGACTGAACAGTGCCATAGAGGTTTGGTCCACCCAATAGTAACCTTGCCTTATTCATGATTTTAAGGGAAAATCATTTAGTCTTTCAACATTAAATATGGTAATGTAATTTTTTTTTTTGTAGTCAAACTAAGGAACTTTGCTTTCTATTCCTTGTATGCAGAGTTTTTATCACAAATAGGTATTGGACTTGATCAAATAATTTTTCTGCACTGATATGCATTTTTCTTTAGTCTGGTAGATAACACTGTCGGGCTTTTATTTTACAGATATTTTTAATGTTAAATCAGCCTTCCATACCTGGAATCAATTGTTACAGGAGGAAAAAATAAGTTCTGGGTGTTGTGGGCAATGTCCGTGATTCCAGCATTCTGGAGGCTGAAGCAAAA
>PVKN010011265.1:0-21839 GCA_004027915.1 Capromys pilorides | reverse complement strand
TGCACGCCTATAATCCCAGCACTGGGGAGGCTGAGGCAGGAGGATTGGTGTGAGTTTGAGACCAGGCTGGACTACAAAAGTGAGCACAAGGCCAGCCTGAACTGCATAGCAAGACCTTGTCTCAAAAAAAAGAAAAAAAAAAAAGGAAAAAGAAAGAAAGAAATGTTATATTCTAGAAATTCTTTTCTATGCCTCTCTAATAGTTCTTTACTCTTTTAATATTTTAAAAGCCAGTGATGTTTATCTTTGTCTTTCTTTCTAGCTACTCTTTCCTTACACTATTCAAAATCTCTTAACTGGTAAGATGATTGGATGCTTTTTAGGCCTTATCTTGGTCGCTTTGGCACTAGTATTTCATATTGCAGGTTACTCCTTCACTAAATCATTGAAAAACATACACTGAGTGCAGCTCTCCTACCAGAGGCCATGCGAAGCCATGAGGAGGACGGTAAACAAGGTGGCTGCAGTCATTGCCTTCATAGAGTTGGCTGACCAGTGGCAGAGTCTAAGAAAGCAATGAATTTCATGCAAACAGCTCTGTCCCTTTCTAACTTCTTTCCATCCAGATTGTCTTCCTTCTCAGACCTCTCCATCACTGCACCATTTTCTGCATGCTCCTCTCTGAGTGACAACATAGTTGTTTTGGAGGCTTTCTTCCTAGGCTCCCACTTACTCTGCCCTGCCCCTGTAATTGGGTTCATCTGCTTATCAGATGTCAACTACTGTCCAACGTGTGTGTGTGGCCAGTTCCCACAATCTGCAAACTTATTGGTCAGTATCTTACGCAATATCTCCACCACAGGGCCCCCTTTGTACCATGAACTGTACGTGTTCAAAATTGTACTGTTCAGCTTTAACATTTTCTCTCCAGAGCTGTCCCCCACATATACTTCCCATCCTTGTCTTAGATAACAGCCTCGCTATCTACTGAGACTATTTTCACCACATAAGTTTTATGAAAAAGAGAATTTTTCTCACCAGATTCATATCTGTACATCTTAATAAATTTAGGCATTCGAAATACCTTTTGAGTCAATGAAAAGGTTTTCTAACCCTCTGTGTCTCTCACTACTTATATAATTTGTCCTGCAAGCTGTACCACCAAAATCACTCAAAAATTCATTCTTTTGTCATTAACACCACAACATTCTACTCAAATTCAACTCTTTTATAATTTTAAGGTTTTACTTTTGTGTCTGTAATCTCTGCCTCTGCCTTTCTTTCTCAGCACCACCCCACATCTATGGGTTTTGTTTGCCAACTAACATTTTGTTTTGCAAAATGGTAAGTGCAGAGGTGAGCACCCCAAGTCCGTGCCCCTGGTCGCAGACACCGGCCTAAATGTGAATCATTTGCTTCATCATATAAGCAGCTATTTTCCTTCTCATTCCTGTTTTTCATTTGCAAAGTAGAACTGTGTTTCCAGGAAATACATTTTTAAAAGTTGTAACATCTGTTTATAGTGGAAGAATAGCTGAGGGAGAAGACGCTAAGATTGTCTGCTGGGAAATACAACCCAGAAGTGCTTGACACATAAAAATGGTCTCCAGAATAAAGCCCCAATGAGGTCCTCTTTCTATCATTATTTATATAAATTGAATTCATAAGGAGAATATATCTGTTTCTTTGAGCTCTATCTGAGGATGAAATTTTTGTTTGTTGTGGTATGGGAATTGAACCCAGAACTTTTACACTGAGCTATGTATCAAGCCCTTTTTTCATTTCTTTTTTTAAATTTTGAGACACAATCTAAGTTGCTAAATTACTCAGGTTGGGCTATAACAGGCAGCCTGCTTGCCTCAGCTTCCCAGAGTGCTGGGCTTACAAGCACGCATCATGACAGCTAGCTAACCAATTTCTTGTTTGAACACTGACAGAAATGTAATCAACTATCAGAACATAATTTTTATTTTCTTCTTTATTTTGTTGTCACACTTAAATGTCATATTTTGCTCATCAAACTCACTGTAGTTGGATTAGTAATTTTTTATTACAATAGAATAGAGATAAACTTTTGTAACTTTCATATATGATTGAGAACATGCAGGCCTTGTCTCTCTTATTACACTTAAAAATAAGGTCCTCCAGTTTTATCCATTTCACAAATGACAGAATTTCATTATTTTTAGGACTAAATAACATTCTATTATTAATATATTCTGAATAACAGATAACAAAATATATCTAGGTAGGAACAATAAATTCTAGCTTTCTACAGCACAGTAGGGTGACTGTAATTTAAAATGATCTATTGGGTCTTCTGTGAAGAAGTACAAGAGAGTAGCTCAAAGGCTGCAACCACAAGGCAATGATAAAGTGATAAATGTTTATCACCCTATTCTGGTAGTTATACTATATATTATTAATTGCATATATAATTAATACATAACACCCCATAAATATGTACAATTATTATATGCCAGTTAAAAAGAAACAATTAAGAATATGTTGACTGTTCCAGGTTTGGGCGTCTCCAGCTTTCCACACTGTTGATTATAGGGAGCCCCATCACTGGCGTGCTCTTGAATTTCAGGGCTTCAAGTCATCTTTCATTCAGGTCCACAAAAGAAGGAAACAGAGCCATCTTCTTGGAGAAGCAGCTGCATGCTTTCTGCAGTTAGTGTCAAGACTGAATTTTCATGAGTTCACAATTGACCTCTACAGTTGCTGTTTCCTACTGAAGCCAGTTGAACCTACACGATGTCATGGCCAGTTCTACAGTCAGAGGCAAAGTGCTCTGCTCACAGTGTTTTCTCTACTCAGTTCACACTAGAGCTCCCCACAAGAACGTCAATGGAGAGGTAACCATTGCAGTAAAGGATATGCTTTACAGGCTGTCCTGCATCTATCGCAGACTAACTCTTTCACCTCATTCTTACCTGTCTGTGTCTCAATTTTGTTATTTTCTGAAGACTAAAACACACAGCTCATATGTATCTATAAAAACTAAATATACTTATATACTTATGTATTTAAAGTGCTTATAAAAGTACCAAGTAGATTTCTAAACATTAGATATTATTAACATGATACATTTATGTTTAAAATCATCCTTATTTTCTCTTTAAATCACCATGGCTTCCCAGTACCTAAAAGATATCTAAAGTTACATGTTCTTGGCTGACAGCACATAGTCCCTTTGAGATCTGTCCATGCTGTCTTTTCACCCATGTATCTCTTTTCTCTTTTCCTACGTATCACTTATATGATTTAACCATATCTGACCGCATGTTAAGCTTTCACCAGACCTCTCACACACCAGCAGACACTAGTCCTTTGGACCCAGCTCTCGGGTCAAATTGTGTCTTCTCTGGGAAAATCTACTCTAAGCAGCTGACCGACCTGCACAAACAGTCAAACTGCAAGCTTGCATAGCCTCTATTTTGTTGGGATTGTTTGTTTTCCACTGGAACTGCTCTACCTGGTAGACTCAGTGCCTAGCCACAATGTCTAGCGCGAGCACACACACACACACACACACACACACACACACACACACACTACATTACTGAATAAGTGGTAGAAACACAAACTAGTATTTATGGATGTGAGATTTAACTGTATTTATTTAATCTTTAGTCATATATTATTATACATCTTAAAGCCTTTTACAAAGGTAAACTAACATTAAATAAACACATCTGATAAAAACTAGCTCTTTAAGAGATTTTTCCTGAGGAATCTCTAACTGCTCTTACTAGTTGTACTGTGTGCTCAGTGAATTTTCAGAAGTACGTCTCAATTTTACAAGACCTGTTTCCTTCTGAATTTCTCTTAAATTGCTAAACATTGGCTCTCTCTGGTCAAGGGTCACACAACAAGCTATACATTGTCACAGTGATGTTCCTCACAGACAGATTCCTTGGCAAAGGGAGGGGAGTGAGCAGCAGCACTTAGCCTCTATTGCTCCAGTCAGACATGAACAAGCCCCAAATCAGGATTCTAGCACAGTGTCCCAACCATAGTAGGAACCCCAAATTCTGAAAGCCCAATAGCATGACTAAAGTGCATTTTTATGAAAGTATAAACTGAACTCATGAGGCCAAAGGCACAGTGTTATAACTTCCAGCTATTCAGGCCCTACCTCCTGAAAACTGTCTTTGGATAAGAAAATCATAATGTTGGCCTGGGCTCTGGGATTTCACATTTAAAACATGCTTACTGCTTACAAGTAATATGCCAATTCAACAGAGATTCCTGGCAGGCCTCAAGCTGACCCAGAGGTTGTATGTCCCATATTTTGGTGCACCAGTCTGAAGCCCCTTAAGGTCAGAGGCAGGGTCACGTTCATGTTGATGATTATCCAAAGGCATGATCACATCATGAATATATTGCACAATGTGGTGTGGATTTCACTCTTCTAATGGGCAAAAGAATCCTAACAACATCCTAACAGCTGTACCAACCTGCTGTCTGGAGTCAGTTTTAGACCAGAGAATGGAGGAGAGCTCCCCTGTCAACTTATAGCTTCCATGTGCCGCATGTTGGCACAGGGAATAGATGAGCTAAGAACAATGATAGTTGCCAAATTCTGACCCAAGGGAACCACCCTGGATTCAGTGAGCATGCAGGTGGTCAAACATGAAACTCAGATTAGTCTTAAGGAATAGTCACAATGAAATTATGGCCAGAGAATCTCCCAGGGGGGTGCCTCTGAATGCAGTGCCCCAGAGTTACTTCTTACTCAGCATCGAAAAGAATCAAGCCATGGAGAATTATAGCAGCCCAGACCAAGTGGAGGCCCAGGCCCCAGCTTACACAGAATGGAATGAATGATTTACAGAACACATTATGCCTGGCTGGAGGCTTGGAATGGCAGACTGCATGCAGCTGTTAAGGCTGTATGGCAATGTACTGTGGAAAATGGAAGTCAAGGAAATAAAGCAGAGATTCTCCATGGCTTGTCAATTATTTTACTCTAAAGGACATTTCAATTGCAATGAAAGGTTTGAATAGATGAGTAGCTACAGTTACAATATTTGTTTCTCACTCTGGTGCATATCATGGAGGCAGCTGTCTGCCTATTTTGTTTTGTCATTATTGTGGTCTAATTTCTCAGGATTTTATTAATGTCCTACACTTCTGTATTCTTCAGAGAACCTCAACTTATAGTCCTTATATTTACCTCTATAAATTTTATTACTCTTTCAGCATCCAGGGGGAGTTATTTGTGAATCTAACTTTTACAGTGGTCTATTGAATGGCAGCCAAATTTCACCTCAATCCCACCTGAACAAGTTGTGAAATGCATGCATTTATCAGCCTATGCAGGACATATCTAAGAGTTTCTAATAAACTTGAAAGAGAACTGCCCAATTCATTTTGTAAACAATGTAATGCCATATTATTAGCCCTCTCCAAATTCCTAGTGATGTAAGAAATCTCAAGAGGCACACACACTGACAGTACTTCTAGGAGAGAAGGCCTAGCCCAGCTACAGCAAATGAATATTGTGTACAGTCATATTTTCCTTCAATTTACCTATGCGTAGAATTTCTCTCCTAAATATCACATACAGATCAGAAGTCATAGGTAATGATGTGTAAAATATTCTTAGGATGACAGTGGTGAGCCTTATCATATTGAAGTGAAGGAAATGCATGAACTGACCACATATATAGCATACATTATCCCCGCAAAGGTTTCCCTTCTCCTAGAAAAATAAGAAAATTTAGGGCAAATAGAAGTTGAAAGTGTAAGGCTCAGAGGGGAGGTAGATAGAGCAGAACCTGAGAGGAGAATGGCCCTATGGTGGATCAAGTTTTAATAGGGAAGACAGCAGAAGGCCATAACAGGTGAGATGCATAGGTTGACAAAAAGAACGTTTATGATGGTTGATTCTGTATCACGTGGTCAAACTCATGTTGATTTCTAGTCTGTAATCTCTTCGTCAGAAAATGTCATTGGCTTTCCTTTTAAAAGTTTTTGAAAGACAATTAAAAAGCAAAATACCGTTTGTTTATAACAGAGCTAAACAGCACACTGATCTTTCTGGTGCATACAACTCCTTCATCTCCTAAGCTAGCATGCTCTTTCAGGCAAAGCCAGGATACTCTTTTCCTAGATTCCCTCTATATTCTGCCACCAAGTAATCATCCTTCTGCAGTCAAGGGCCTTAGTTGCATTTCTCATTGCTGAGACAAAACATCCAAAACCCAAAGTTAAGGAAAGGTTTATTTTAGCTCACTGTTCGTAGAGGTTTTGGTTCATAATTGGCTGGCAACAAGGTTGGCTTGGCAGAGCAGCATCAAAGAGAAGAAGTAGTTCATAGTAGGCAGAAGGCAACAAAGCAGAGAAGTAGCAAATAAACAGCATCATGTGCCTCTCTCTGTCATGTCTTCTAGTCTAATCACCCTTTGTGCGGTGTCACTCACTGCCATGGTGAACCTTGCCATTATCCACCCCCAAAGCTATGCCAGACCAATCAGTGGACTAAGTAATCACACACCCTTAACTGTAGGGTCACATATCCTAGGAGCAGACACCTCTGACAAGCCCCACTTGGCTGCGTGAGACTTTGGAGGAACATCTAGATACAAACTATAATACCGAGTCATGCAACATTTTCTTTCCCTGTGGTTTTTGGAGTCTCCCCAAGAGCGACAGAAGAGAAAAGTACACAACAGATGGCCCCAGACAATATACTCTTAATGATGTAGTCTTTTGTCTACTTATCCTCAGAACAGTTGCCTTGACCCTGCTTTCCCTGGGTTTTATGTGACTAGTGCTCCATAGTTTCATTTGCTTTACAGAAGATCATCTCCACCATGGTCCATGTGGTGGAAAATACTTACTACCTATATAGTGTCTGATCCTGTACTCCAGGAAGTGCAGTACGTGTTGATACAATTATCTCATCACCAGACCTACTATGAGTAAAGACTTTATTTTGCAATATTCTTCTGTCTCATACTTGCAGCCTATCTGCTATGTGCAGTGCCTGTGCATTATAGGACCACAATAAGTATTTCTGGCTCAGTTACTCTTCTCTCTTTGCAGGGACAAAATATCCAACATCTAAAATTAAGGAAAGGAAGTTTTATTTAGCTCACAGTTACTGGAGGTCTCAGTTCATACTCAGCTGGCTCCAAGGCAGAGTGGCACATGGTAAAGGGCAGCAGTTCATGGCGGTGGAAAATAGCAACCAGTAAGAACAAATGGAAAGTGTACTAGCGACAATGGCTGCAGAGAGGAAGTCTGTCTCCTGTAGGTTGCATTAAGGCTATCCACCCCAGGTTGGGTATAGTCCTCACACCCATCATCCCAGCAGTACTAAGACACATAATGCCAGTGGATCAAGAGTTAATCTCAAACTCTAGAAGTCTCCACCCCAAGACTGTATGACGTTTTGGGGGGACAGTGAGACACAAACCATAACAGTTGGGTGTCTAAATGTACAAACTAAAGGTTTTTGCAAAAATAAACCTTAGAAAAAATTAGTCTTGGAGAATGACCAATAATATAGAGAGATAGGACTATCACTTAAATAAATTCATGTTTGCTCCTTACACCACTGGCAGCCCTTGAAGTACAGTTTGAGGCATCCCTTATTAGGAATTCAGCAAGACCAGCTTTCTCATTATATGGGGCAGCACACTGGGTAATAGGAAATCTGGCATAGCTACAGTATCTTGCACATAGGCTATGGTCAATAAACATTTATTGAATGACTGTCTTGTTACCAAGACTTTGCAGCAATAAGCTTTAGGGTTTTACTCTGACCATCTGCTTGAGTGGTATGAATTGTGACAATGGTAGTTCACATTGGATATGTGTGTATCAATTCCTACAATTCAGGTAAGATAGATAGATTCAGGCTCACTGTCAGAAAATGCAGTAATGTCGAGAAATCTATCATTTGTGAAATAAAAGGTGCAGAGGTGTGACACTACAGCATTTTTGCCCTGCTGGTTCTAGGTAGAATCAGGAGCTCTTGCAAACAGGCTGCAAAGGCTGTCACAGTTGAGCTTTTTCTCTTGGGAAACCTTGACCAAAGTTGCCTGTTCATTTCCTATGGAACATGAGGTGCCTTTGTCTAGCTGAGCTAGGATAGTTGCTTAATAGTCCCTGTGCTGTCAGCTAATTTCTGTCCATCACTTCTCACTGTCCAAGTGCCTGTTCTGTAGTTCATATTGAAAATGTGCAGGTGGGAAGCTGTAAAACATAGCTCAGGAGCTGTCTTCTGACTCTGCAGCTGAGAGCTGCAGCCACAGATGTTCTCCTGTGCAGTGCTTCCGTCCTCATAGATTTCCCTCATGGGTACTTCATGGGGAAAAACAAAATCAAGAAAAGCAATTTCCTTGAATAAATACCTCCCCCCCAGGTCCCCAACACACACACAGATTGATTTCTCTGTTGGTGTTTTCTTGTTTGGTTTCCTTTTCCTGCTGCTGTTTAGTGGCCTCTCAGAAGTCTGCGTAAGTGTATTCCTCGCTGTGTACTGCTGAAAAAAAGGTCTGGAGGGTTAAAGGATGCAAGAGCATGGACTGCTACCTCCCTAACACTTCTTCTCCTCTTCCTGGCATGTGCCTTTTTCCATTCCCTCTATCTTACTTTACAACAATGTATATATAGAACTATTATAGGAGGGGCAAGTGGAGATGTAATTTTCCCCCACTTACTATATTGATTAGTGTTCTTTATTGAATAGAAACAAAAAGCTCGCAGATGAGTCCAAGTACATAAGCATGATATGGCCTAGAACCTGCAGGAACCCCTCAGGAAATTTCTCCAGGCAAAAGGAAATGGAGATGAGGTTGGCGGGGCAGAGGGAGTGAAGAAAACTGAGCAGTCAGGAAGGCCGTTCGTGTTATGAGGATCCCAAGTTGGAGTCGGAGTCTGACTTGAGGCTTACAGGTCCTTTAGCTTGGAGTCGTTAAATGAGTCTCTGAACTCTTAAAGTTCCAGCGTTGCCTCCTGTGAAGCTGGGAGAGTAAGCACTACTCCAACCACCTCACATAATAGCTGCAAGAGATTCTTTTAAGGGAAGACTTTAAAAGTTTTGTCAACTCTTAGGAATTAAAAAAAATGTCAGTAGAGATTGTTATTACTGAAAGAGACACTTTAAAATCATTGTAGGTACCTGTAAATTAACTGAAGGTATTAAGAAACTTCACAACCAACACTAAGAAAAATAATGTGATTGAATTCTCTGACAAATAGTAATCTTATCTTATTCAAATAGTCTTCTTCTGAGGTAATCTCAGAAAATATAGTGCTATTTACAGAGATTAATAGGTCCTAACTTCCCTTTTATGAGGTAAATAAAAGGAAGAAAGATAAGGTCATGAAAAATTTGAGGCCTTGTGTTTGCTACAATTGGAGAAATTAGTTTATATTACTGTTTAAAAACCTGGTTCTGTGGGAATGGGGCAAGGTCCTTTTAAAATTAAAATTGCAGCCTGTATCAGAGAGCCGTAGGAGAGGCTGGGAAGAATTCAGGATTTTCTCATTCTTCACTGGTGCAAAGGACTCCTTTCTGACAGGCTTCAGCTTGGTCAGGAGCTGCCAGTCACCACTTGCTGCCTGCAGACCTTCCCTAACCCCAGAGGGAAGACCAGGGATGGTAGCAGAATCTGAATAACACTAAAGATGCTTGGAATCTTTCTTGGTTCCAAGGTTCTTTGAATACACCCTCATAATTTGATGTTCTTCCTTGATTCCTGTAAATCTCACATAGCATCTGTATTAAGAGCTCCACACCTTAAACCTCCATGTGTCTGTCTCCTATTACCTTTTATTTCTTTCTCATGGCAACAAGGAGGGAGAAAGAGTCAGGCCTTGAAATCAAGACTGGCCTGAGTTTTCAAGTCCCAACTTGCCCACTTTCCTTTATTAAGCAGAAGAAGCATCAAGGGCTCAGAAATGGCCATTCCTTATCACGTGGGATGCTCCCAAACACACCACTGTCTCCCTCCTTTCACTCTCCGCCCTGGTAGTCTTTGCTTGCTTCACAGCCAGTCCTTCTTGATGCTGTCGTGGCCTTGGCCTCATCCCAAACAGACCCTGACCTGACAAGAGCAGGAGTTACAGGTTTCACCATTTAAAATCTATGGTGGAGAGAGGCAGCTGAGCAGCAAGGTAATTCATTCTCAATGGAAAATGAATATCATCAGTATTTTCATGTTCCCATATTTCATTTTAGTGAGTTTTTAAGAGATTCCTTCAGGACATATAAGGAAGAAGAGGAAAGGATATTGAAATAGCCAACTAAGAATTTATGATATTCAGTTGTAATAAGCAGGCAAGTTAAAGAAATCTGTAATTAAGGCGGGAAAGAGGCTAATTTATAATACTATTGCCATGTGCTTAATGCTCACTCTACACCACATGGTATTTTAGGTGCTTTATATAAGTTGATCAGTTTATTAATTGGAAAACTTTATGAGTTATTGACCTCATTATTGTTTTCATTTTCACACCTGAAAGTACTTAGGCTTAGAAAAATTAGATGAAGGGTTGGCGAGATAGCTCAGCAGACTAAGTACCTGCTTAGGCACGTGCAGGGACCAGGGTTCAATCCCTGGCACCACCTGCCACTAGTCCTGTCCCTGGGGCATGCAGAGCCTGCCACTGAGACCAGGTGTGGTGACATGCCTACAATCCCAGCACTGGGAAGGCTGAAAACAGGAGGATCACTGCAAGTCCAAGCTGTGTAGTGAAACAGTGTCTGAAGTACATTTCAATAAAAGAAAGAAAGACTAGATGAGCAGCTTTAGTCACACAATCTGTTCATAGTGGAGTCAGGACTCAAGTTGTATTTTGTTATGTACAGTGTGTTGAATTTAGGGTCTGCTTCAATAGCTTCCTTAGTAATGTGTCACAATGTAACCACATATATGCCCCTCACATTTCCCACATGAATCAGGAGATTTAAGCTGAGTAGACACCTCCTATAGCAAATGTGTAGAGTAAGTTAAACAGCCAATTAACAACGACAAAATGAAACAATAATGGCTAACACTTACTGAACACTTATCCCATGCCAGGGAGTGTCCTCAGTGCTTTGTAGGTATTATTTAATGTTTAACATGAACCAATGAAGTAGATGTCGATAATTATTTTCATTTTATAGATAAGGACATTGAACACAGAGACTTAAGAAACATGTTCATGTTCTAACAGTCAGTGGTGGAGTTAAGATTGACTGTAGGTAAGTTTATAGAAGAGTCCATTCTTTGAAACTTCATTGCACGCCAACTGCCTACCTACATCATGACCGCAAGAGCACTGCCTGTGCCTGACCGTCTCTTGACGCATAGTCAGACCTGGTGCTGTCACCATGCTCTAGGACCAGCATGCCCACACCCTTGGCCCACTGTGACAGCGTGCACCCCTGCACCCCCATGGGACTGTGGAAGCTGGGGCTGTACGCCCTGCCTTTCTCATTTCCTTACCCTCAGGGACTACTTCTGCAGCTATGCTACCCCTTTCTCATCTCATTTTTATTGTATTTAGATAATGTATTTTAAAGCTTTCTTTTACTTGCAACATGTTCTAGATTTTCTGCTACTGGAATTATAACTGTTCTCTTTTTTCTTCTGGAATTTTTGAAGCTCATCTTCTGAAACCCTTTTACTTGTCTGAATCCATAGGCCCGTCCCTGTTGTCATCTGACCTGATGGCCTACTTCATGTTTCCTCCAAGGCTCTGCTACCTCGCTTTCAGAATTCACGGTTGTGTCATTAGGCAAAGACCTATATTTCCATCCTCTTCAACCTCAGAAATGTTCTCCGTATTATTCTGCTCTTGTGGAGTTCCACCTGTTCCCTTGCAGTTCTCCCATGCCCTTGGACCTGGAAGCAAGATGTGGGCTTTATGAGGTTCTGTGAAGCTCATGCCATCTCTGCCTGCAGAAACTGGGTTTCATCTCTCCTGTTCTATGCTCTACCTTCTGTATTTCCAGCTCTACTAACTTCTACTTCAAAGAATCTTTGATTTCCACTGGAACCTCCTCCCCTTAGACTTTACCACTTTCTAGTGGTGATCACCTCTTTCATACTCTTGTTTATTCTGAGCCTACTTATATTTCCTTAATTGTACATGGAACAGTTTTCTCTATCTCTTGTTTCTTTCATTTCATTGTTATGCTAGTTTGGTTAGAGCCATTGTGCCCAGTTCTTTTATTGTTTGTTTGTTTTTTGTTTTTGCTTTTGCTTTTTCTCTGCTCTAATCCAGTATCTGGGCCACAGCATGAGGCTGGAAAATAAAGAAAACAGTCACAATTACACTCAAAAGCCTTTCTCTCTTTCAACTTCATGTCAACACATTTTCACACATTCTGTGTTTCCCAGGTCAACTCATGAGCCTTCTTACTGGTACCTAAGTGAGTAGTTCCCAATCCTCCCTCAAAAGTTCACCTTTATTAGTACTCCTTGGTTTCTGGATCTTTACTTGACTTCATTTCCTATTTATTCAGATCATATTCAAACTCAAATTCCTCTTCTGGGGACCTTTTCTGATTACCCACTCCAAGCCATTACTCACTATTACCCATGGTTCCACTTACCCTGGCTTAGGAAGCAGTTTATCACTTCTTTTTGATATCGTGCTGTGTTTGAGTTAACCATGATATTAGTTCCATGAAGGAAAAGATCCTATAGGCCATGTTTCCTGTTCTTATGCCTACTACCTAGAAGAGTCCTGCCCAAAGATTATACTTAAGCATCTTTTGGATGAATAATTATTTTTGTTCAGTGTTTTAAATTCTAAGTTACATAGTAACTCTTCTGGATTTTTATCACATTCCCCTTCATCTCTCTGCTGCTGAGAATCAAACTAAAATGTCTGCTTTTTTTATTATTTTACACTGTCAACTAGGTGAGGTAGGCAGCATTATTAATCCTACTTTCACTGAACAGAAGATTGCCAGTAGACCCGTCCCTAGTGCCTGACTTGGACTCTGTGTTAGGAAACCCTCTTTCCTACTTTCTTCCTGATGGGATGTTTACACTGTAAGAATGGTGTTGTCATCTTGTGCCTCACTGTTCTACCTCCTACAACAGACCCATCCTCCTGGTTATGAATTCTATCCCACACTGTATGTTTTTGCCCTACTGTGGTAGAAACCAGTCCTTATAGCCAAATGTTAAAGGAGATATTTTCCTTAAAGGTTTTAATTTGCTTCGTGACAATATTTTGTTTTACAACCAGTATGACCTAACCATGTTTGGGGTTCAGAAAATCTTGTAATCTTGTTAAAACTTGGAATGTGTATTAGTAGCTAACACTGTCCAGAAACTATTATTTAGTTTAGCCACTCCCTCTGTCCAATAAGCAATAAATTCCATAAATAAAAGTTTTGATTGTCAGCATCCTCATGATTCTTATTGTTGATACTGTAGAAAACATATTAAAAAAAAGCAGTTTCTCAAAAAGAATGTAATATAGCAGGCAAGAGGAATAAATTAGAATGCTCTCTGCTATTCGTTTTAAAAGTTTATAGAGCCTGAGTAAAATTAATTAATGATCTCATCCATCCAGCTGCATGAAAATAACGATGACCTCTTTCTCTGGGAGTGTCATGACTTAACGAAAAGTAAGATGCACTGAATGATTTGAATGCTAACAGCAAAAGATAAAACAGTGAATCCTGCTTACTCAGTTCTTTGCACAGTTGACCTAACCAGGGAGTTAGCACTGAAATAATAATTTTGCCCTTTTTGTTGAGAAAAATCAGCATCAGAGTTGCTAGTGAATATTAAAGAGAAAGATTATAGTCCTGAAGAACAAGCTCTCTTCTGGAAATCTTAGCAATGGCAATCACAATAACTTCACAAAATCCTTAGAAAAATAAATATGTAAATGTTTTCACAAGTAATTAGCATAAATATGGTATTGGAACAGGCCAAAGTCATTTTCTTAGCTAAGGTGGAAATTTTTATTTTAAAATAGTTATTTTATTTAGTTTGAAGTAATGCTGTAGTGAGGCTGGGTTGTGCTGCCCAGACCCTGCCTTTAGGAACCAGCTTGTCGTCTTCGCAGCTCAGCAGCCTTCTCGAGAAAAAAATGCCTCTCCTAGTGCTGTGCCCCTTCCAGGAGTAGCCTCTGTGCGCAGAAGGTCTCAGAGGCCTTCAGAAGAAGGAGCGTTCTTGGGCACAGCTCTCACGTGACAGGTGGACTTTTGCCTTCACCAGTTCCGCTGTTGTCTTCCTATACAACGTTGTTCTTAAGGATCCCGCCCAATAAGTGTAGCGCACAAACCTCGGTGCTTCAGACTCTGCTTCCTAAGGAAGCTGACATACAACAGTCATGACTAGTTCCCATTTTATGAATGTCATTAACTATATGATGATCACAAAGCTCACATAACTATGTGGCTACATCCATTGATCTTTGCCATCCTATGTGATATGTACTTATTTTTGAAATGAAAGTGACTGTAATGACCCCAAAATAAAAGAAAATGTACTGAGGCATTGGGATTAGTCATAGTTTCAACATTACATTATGTGATCATCTCCAAAACAACAGAATGTGATAGTAAGCCATCTGTATTCCTTAGCTGTTCTATTAGAGGATTGTTTGTGATTAGGGAAACTGTTAGTTCCCAAGGGTTATCATAACAAATCTGAACAAACTTAGTGGCCTGAAAAAAGAGTTCTCGAGGGTAGAAGTCTGAACTAAAGTGATGGCAAAGTGGATTTTTTTTTTCTGAGATGCTGAGAAAAAATTGTTACCTTGCCTCTCGCCTTGTTGTTGGTGGTTTGCAACAAACCTCGGTGTTCCTTGCCTTGTTGGAGTCCCTCTGCAAGCCCTGCCTCTGGCTTTATGTGATGTTCTTTCTGTACATCATCCCTATGCAGCATCCTTCTGCAACGGACACCAGGCCCACCATAATCAGTGTGTCTGACCTCTCCACTAGTTGTGATAAATTGCATCTGTGAAGCTATTTCCAAACAAGGTGACATTCTGAGGTTGTAAAAAGTTGTGAAATCTAGGGGGGAAAACTACTTAACCCACTACAGAGATCAAGGGGAAAAGCTATGAAGATTTGCTTCCCTGTTTATATCTGTTTGTACTGTGGATATTTTAATATCCCGCTGACCTTTTTAAAGAAAACCCAGTGAGCCAGATGTATGCAGTGGGCCACACCCAATAACAGAAGGCTCCTCCAGGCTTAATCAATTAGAAAATTACTAGCTCCAAGAGGGATTTGGTAACGCAGCACGAATAAAACCAAAGAAAGGATAATTACACAGACTCTGACCATTAATTTTTAGTCATACTGAAAAAGGAGCTTTGGGAAGAAAGCAGATTTGGAGAGACATTTTATTCACTTTCCCATACTTTACTTTTAAAGCAACCTGTGGTGAGGTAGCTGAGTTTACACAAATCATTTGAGAAAAAGACTAAAAACAAATGCTATACAAATATATTTGGCTATAGGAGAATTCCACATATTTCAGGTCATGGGCAGGGGTCATTAGTCCTCTCTAGTGAGTTCAAGGCACCCTGAAAATGACCTGCATTCCTCAAAAACGATCCCATATCTCTTCTAAAAGCATAAAATTGCTCTCTGGCTTCTACCATTGTGTTAGTTAATTTTGTCATTGTTGAGACAAGATATCCAATTCCCAAAGTTAAAAGAAGAAAGGTCTATTTAGCTCAAAGTTTTTAGAGGTTTCAGTCCATAATCAGCTGGCTCCAAGGCAAGGTGGCACATGGCAGCCAGGCAAACAGTTCATGGCAGCAAAACAGGTAAAGGAACAAGGGAGGGGTTACTGATATCTTTTCTATACCTTGTATTGTATCAAATCTACCATAATTGTGGTGGTACCAATGTAGTCAGTGGACTGACCCAGGGATAACCCACCCTAGATCCCAGTGTTGCACCACGAATCAGTCACACATTATAGATTTAGACACCTCCAAAAAAGCCCTATCTAAAAATGCCTGAGGCTTTGTGGGGGAACATCTAGGCACAGACCATAACATTCTGCCCCTGGCCCCCTAAAGATTCATTGTCTTAGTTACTCTTCTCTCGTTGCTGGGGCAAATATCTGACACTCAAATTAGGAAAGGAAAGATTTGCTTAACACACAGTTACTGGAGGTTTCAGTCCATATTCAGCTGGCTCCAAGGCCGAGTGACACATGGCAAAGAGCAACCTTTCATGGTGGCAGCAGGCAGCGACGAGCAAGAGTGAATGGAGGAGTAGCAGCAGCTCAAGCAGCTAACTTCTCTTCCTTTCTTACACTGAAATGAAAATCACCTGCAATCATCAATCACAAATTCCAGAAGCTGCTCCATGACTGCATGAGGCTTTGGAGGGATGTCTATGCAAAAACCATAGCACTCATACACATTCCTTTAAGGGAAAGACATTTACTGTGCCGGCCCTGCCCCTGGGGCACACTGAAACAGCAATTGTGGTTGAATGTGGTGGTGCACTCCTGTAATCCCAGCTCTTGGGAGGATGAAAAACAAGAGGATCACTGCGAGTCCAATCTGTGTAAGTGAGACCATGTACTAAATACATTTTTTAAAAGGCATTTAGTCTATCTCTAAGAATTTCCAAATGCCAAACAATTTCAGCATTCCTGAAATGTCTATGTCCACAGAATCCTCTGAGATTTAAGGCATCTCTAGCTGTGTACCCTCCACAAATGAAGAAAGTTAAGCACTTTCAACATGTAATAGCACAAGATAGACATGTCTATCCCAAAAGGTACAAAGGAATGGGACCAAAGCAAATCCAAATTCCAATATGGCAAATATTAGGCCCACTAGATCCATGTGCAGCATCCAAGGAAACCTGTGGCAAGATATGGACTCGAAACAGCTTGAGTGGCTCTGCCTCTGTGGTATTTCCAGTGGTTGTTGCTCCTATGGCTTCTCTCTGGGGCCAGCTCTACTGCCACCCTCCAGCTTTCCTCAGCTGATATACAATCCTGGATTCTCCAAAGTTCTGAGACCTCCACAACACCTTAGCCTTCACACTCACAGTTTCATACTTTGTCCTTTCAGGGCCACATTGCCTGGTCTCTGAGGTCTCCTTCTGAAATCTGTGTTATAACCTTCCTGACCTCACAACTCTTGCATTCTGCATGTAAATAAAATCAGGACCGTATGTATTATGCCAAGATCTTCTGCCATCTAGAGAAGTAGCCAGGCTTCCTTGTCTTTTGGTTGTAGGAATCGAGTGAATGAATCACTAAGCAATTGGAATCCAATTCTTAGAAACAAATTCTCTAGGATGCTGCCATTCTGGTCCTTTGGGTTTCTCTTTCCAAACGGTCCTTCACTTTTATAATTTTAAGGCTGTAAAGAGCGGTGTTCTGCTGATTTTTGTGATGCGTTCAGGTCAACTTTTCTGTTTTGTTTCTTCACAGCAATCAAGATCTCTTCTACTCTATGTTTGCAGTCCATCACTACTGGAGTTTCTTTTCTGGTCAAGCTCACAATGCTTTTAAATCATTCTGCTGGGCTCTTTGCTTTTTATTCTCAACATAAATCTGGCTAAATACCCAAGAATAGGCATATCACAGCCTCATTAGACTGCCTTGAAATTTCATCTGTAAGATCAATCAGTCTGCCACTCTTAATCCTGGTCTCAGACAAAGTTACTGGATACAAGCAAAATGCAGATAAACTTTATGCCAAGCCACAACACATTGTCTGGAGTCTAACAACCAAAGTGGTCTTTTCCCCAGAAGAATTATTCTAAATCTGGTCTTTATCAGGAAGATTTCTATTAGCCTTTTAGTCTTCAGAGCGCTGACCAGAGTCCTCTATACAATACAATCTAAGTCATTCCAGTTATAATTTTTTCATCTAGCATTTCTAAACTTTTCTAAACACTTCCACAACCCAGTCCCAATGGCTTCTGAACCATATGATCAGATATATTTATAGAAACAATCCCATTTCTCTGACACCAAATTCTTTCTTGGTGCACCTTTCATCAAGACCTGGTGCAAATCACCTACTCCAGGGGAAGTATAGCACCCACACTCACAATAATCCTAAAGTTAAAAGGGGAGAGTTTTATTTTGCTCATAGTTTGTAGAAGTTTCACTATAGTCAGGTGGCTCCAAGGCAGGGTGGCACATGGCAAATGGGCAAGAGTTCATGACAGCTGAAGACAGCAAAGGCTACCAGGGAGGAGGGAGCCAATCTCCTTTCTACCCCTTGTTTTATGTCCAGTCCACTAGAGTTAGGGTGATGACAATTCAATCAGTGGTGGATCCAACTATCAACCACCCTTAATCTCAGCACCCTTAATCCTCTCATGACACCACAAGGCTGTAAACAGGAGAATCACTAGAAGCCCTATCTATGTAGTGAGAACCTGAACACCCTGTAGATCCTACTCTAAACATAGGAAAACATGAAAACATAAAAAATAAAACCACATGAGGCTTTGAGGAGACATCAAGACACAAACCATAACATTCATCTTTCTTCTATTTTTTTTCTCCCTCTTAACCCACTGGCTTACAAAATGAAAAGATTTAATTTATCTAATATGGGAGAAAGAACTAGTAGGCAAAGAGGTCTCCTAGGCCATACAGAGATACTTAAGAACACACCTAGAAGCCATTTCAACTATATATACCCATGAAACATTTTTCTCTTTCCTGTGCAAACAGAATGATTTCAGTAGAATGTGTGTCTTCCAAATAACTTTTGCTTCTCAACATTTTCACATTTGCCTTGATCAGTAATCATCTCCTTTAACAAAGGCTAATTTCTGAACAAGGAATTTGGTTCCAATTTTAGTGCACAGATACGAGAATACATGTGTCACACTTTTGGACCTAGTGTGAAAGAATGAAATCACATTTGCAAATAATTTGACCTACTATAAAATTTGAATATCTACTGTCTACCAGGCATTATAGTCAGTATTTTATTCACATATTTTCTTTTATAATCCTTAGTACAGCATTGCAAAAATGGTATTGTAATCTCTATTTTCCATATGATGTTCTGAGGTACAGAAAAGATAGATAATGTCCCTAATTTGAGCCTAACTCTGCCTTACATGAAATAAAGTCATTTGGGTCTAACGAAGTATATCTTTTATAATACGGTTATACTCAAACTTTGTTGTCATAATTTTGAATTTAGAAAGGCTAATCTGCCAACAAACTTCAGGAACATAGGAGAATTGGTACAAACTGTCAAGATGATATCTGGGGTCTATTAGTTTGTAAGTACCAAACTTAGGTAGCGGTAGCACTTTGAATGATACTAAAGGGTCACAGCACCCTCACAACAACAAGAAAAAAGATATTGTGGGAAATAAGAAAAGTCCCCAAGGAGAAAACTTCAAGCTTTGAGTCATTTACATGCGATGCAAAAAAGTTAAGGTATTCAGTGGCAGCTACACAATCTTTAGGTTGCTTTATATAGAGAAATAAATAAACAGCAAGCAAGATGGTATTGTTGGCTTATAGAACAATGCAGAGGGAGAGAAGAAAAAATATCCCTAGGTGTCTAGCTGTTAATATGTTTATTTATATGCATATTAGCAATTCCACATATCTTTAGCAGGCTATAAATATTGATATTTGTAATACTAAGTATAAAACATTAAGACAATATTAAACTGTTTTAAATACACTCTGGTTGAGAAGCTGAGAAAGAAATATTTATCTTAAGTGATTGTGATTACACACTAGTTCTTAGAGAATACCCAAAATACCAAAACCATCCTTTAGGGCTGGTGTTCATCATTCTTGGAAAACAGAGTCATCCATGCTGCTGCACTCCCTAAGGGATCCAGATAGGGGCCACTGTGTGGTGAGTGTGCACATTTTTAATAAGTCAAGTAAATTCTTTCATTTAGAATTTTGTCAATTCTTTTGTTTCTTATAAGACTGTGATTGGTATAATAATTATAAGAGAAAGTCATTTATTATGCTGTGGATCTATTAACATTTGAATCTTCATTAAGAATCTTGCCAGATCCGCACTTTTCTTCTTTCTGCTGACAGCTTTCACAGCACTTTGTGATTCAGTTTTATGACTGAAGTTTCAGGAGCAAGTGTTTTCATTCATTGTGAACTCAGTCTAACAGATTGCCCAGTGGTCTAGTCTAAGTGCGCAGTGTATTCCTCCTAGAGACTGCCTTGTAGAGTTGGCCTGAGGTCCTCTGCAGTGGGTCTCCATGAAAGGCGCACCAAGATCCACTTGGTACTGGCCTAACAAGTTCCATTCCATGTCTCGGCATGACATTTTAAGCAGGTAGCAGAATTTCAGTCATGTCTAGGAAGAGGGAAAGGGGGCTGCAGGACAGTTGCTGCTTTCTATCTTCAGTGAACTTTTAAGAATTTGCCAAGGGAACCACCTGCCTTTGTATGTCTTTGCTCAGGCTCTTCCTTCTGCCAAAATCTGCTCCTGCCTCATTCTCCTCATGAAGCCCTGATCATTCTCAGAGTGATGTCCCTTGCCGCATCCCCCACACCTTCTCTAGCTCCCTCCATCCTGTTCCCAGGACTCAGTGCAGACTCTGCCAGAGCATTCAGCTCAAATTCATCCTAGCCAAGGTCAGCTTGGAAGGACGATCCCGAAGAGCACCAGCTGTGCCTCAGGTAGCACAGCACTCCACGAGTTAGTGCATTGAACTTTTAAATAGAAGTTATCTGTCAGCTGTGTTCTATGGTGACATTCTGCTTTAAGACATTATAGGATTTGGAATAGACCAGCCCAGAAAGTAATATCAACATCTTGATTTTTCTAACTTTCCTACTAGTTTATAGGTAGCTGCTCCAGATTAAAGTCCTAGTTATCATTTTCTGCCACAAAATTTAAAGATGTACCTTATGCTCAATTTGAAGGAAAGAAACAAATACCTACTCATTCATGAAGTATGTTTCAGACACTTTGATGTTAGGTAGTAGGGAAGGTCTATTCTACGAAGTACACAGGGCTCACAGAGCAGATAGGGGTAAAAATGGGAACTATAGGCACACACTCAGTGGTCACTTTGCTTGAAGGACGACATCAGGATCAGCTTCTTTCCGCTCCATAAGCCATCAATTGGATTCTCTCCTTGAAGATAAATTTCCTCATTTAAGGCACTAAGAGAGATTTTAAAAATATAGCCTCTACCCTCAAATAGCTTACTTTTGAGTTTAGCATCTTCAGAGGGAACAGAGAACAACTGCAAAGCAAAGTGAAAGCTAGGTGGAATGACATAATAATAGCTGTCTTTTATTAAGTGTTTACTATAGTGTTTGTGTGTGTATGTGTATGTGTAGGGAGGGTAAATACCTTTATTTCTCATGATAATGAGTATTGTGTGTAAGAAGTTTTTGGTTCCATTTCACAGTTGAGATACTTCAGTGACTTGAACTTGGTTGAGAGACCAGCGTAGAACTCATCTTAGCAAGATGCTAAGAATTATCCTCTTAGCCACTATATTGCACGCTCTCTTAATTGTTACAAGAGGAAAAGTAATGTACTCCTAAAACTGTTGACATATAGTAGAGCAAGATGGAGTAAGAGTGGCTTAGAATGACATTAGACTTCTTCCAAGAGTGGCAGGTGATCTAGTTGGTTGAAATGTCCTGAACAGAACACAATTGAATATTAATAAATGGAAAGTTGATTGATTTGGCAGCCACATTTTTTTCTCTCGCACTTAGCAGTATTTCAACAGAAAAAAGATTTTCAATTTTGAATATCACACAGAAAACACAGTGACTAACTTGCTTCTTGCATATGACTATGAAGAAATGTATAAGACTGATAGTAATTATTGCATAATCTATGTCAATTTTTAAAAAAAAATACTATCAGGAATCAACTATCAAAGATAACCTATGCAAAGTTACTTCCTATTGAAATGCATATTTAGTGACAAATTAATGCTTACATGAAATTTCAAA
>PVKN010011264.1:0-15367 GCA_004027915.1 Capromys pilorides | reverse complement strand
TCAGTGGTCTAAAGTGCCTGCTTAGGAAAGCTCAGGCAACCGCAGGGACCGCGGTTAGATCCCTGGCACCACTGGCTGCGCCAGCTCCACCTCCAGGGCAGGCTGAGCCGGGTATTCAAAAAAACAAAAAAACAAACAAAAAACCCAACTTGATCGCACTCCAAAAAGAACAGCTATTATCAAGAAGTCAATCAATAACAAATCCAATGTTGGTAAGCCTGTGGGGAAAGGTCCTTCTCCGCTGTTGGTGGGAGTGCAGGCTGGTGCAACCACTGTGGAAATCAGCGTGGAGACTCCTCAGAAACTAAGAGCAGAGATCCCATAATAAGCATCATACCACAGCCATAGATGCACAAACGTATTTATAGCAGCACAGTTTGTACTAGCTAAATCTTAGAAACCACCCAAACGCTCATTAACCAATGAATGGGTAAAGAAGGCCTAGTCTTTTTATACAATGTAGAACTACCCAGCCATAAAGAAGGATGTGACTAGGTAAACGCATGCGCCTTGAGTCCAGGCCCTTAAATAAAATAAATCAGACGCACAAGTTTAAATACTACATTGTTTCTCTGGTATGAGAAACTGAAAGGTAAATAAGGACTGAAATGTACAGTGGATAGCGAGGGGGAAGGGAAGGGAGGGAAAAGAAAAAAAAATGAGAAAAACATAAAATGGAAACAATTTTGTAAATAAGGAGGGGAAAGAGGGTTGAAGGGAGGGGAGGGGAATGGGAAAAAAGTTAAGATGTATCAAGCACAGGTCCAAATTGCCTCTAATGGGTGTGACCAAGGCATGCCTGGTTGACGCTAACAGCTTGGGGGGGCCTCCCCGCTGGTCCCCAGGTTGCATTCACCACACTGCCCAGTCACCCTCAAAATGAGCCTGGTTCGTGGAAAATACAACCGGATCTCAAGAGAACCTAAGAAAAATGAAATATTCCAGGAATACACCTCACACGGATGGCCTGCTGAAATGTTTTGCAGATATTTGGTTTAATAAAATACCATTTAAAAATAAAGGACACCTGCTCCTTCTTACTCCCGGCTGCGGTACGGAAGGTCTACGGGACCCGACAGCCCTACAGGCGGCCCGGGGCTCGCGCGGTCAGAGCCCGAGGCAGGGCGGGGCAGGACCCAGCGAACGCGGACTGGCCGGGATGCGCAGGCGGCAGGCCCGGCGCCCGGAAGCGGCCTGGGGCAGCCCCGGGGGCGCGGCCGCGTGCGCGGCTTCACGGCGGTAGCAGCCGGTGGGCGGGCGGCGCCGCACGTCCTCAGCTCTGGGCAGCGGGGCGTGGCCTGGGGGGCTGGGGCGTGGCCGGGGCGGAGAGGGGGCGTGGCCGGGGCTGCGGGGCGTGCCCGGGGCGGGGAGAGGGCGTGGCCGGGCGGCGGGGCGTGGCCGGGCGGCCGCCGTTCATCTGCCGCGCGGCCGGGCGGGGCGCGGGCCTTGGAGGCGCGCGGTGGCGGCGACAGCGGCGCGGTGGCGGCGCGATGGGCCGCGGCTGGGGTTTCGTGCTCGGCCTGCTCGGTTTGGCTTGGCTGTGCGGCGCAGACCCGCAGAAGACGCCGGGCTCGGCGGAGCAGCGCTGCTTCTGCCAGGTGAGCGGCCGGGCGGCGGGCAGGTGATGTGGGCCCCGCGCCGAGCTCGGGGGCCCCCGGGCGGGCCGCGCCCCGCCACCGCGCAGCCTGCTCCCCGCCGCCCGCGCCGGGCCCTCAGTGCCGGGGCCGCCGCACTGGCCCGGCGGGGCTCGTCAGCTGTCCTCGGAGTCCCGGCCACTGCGGCCCTTTGCAGAGCGCGGAGCGTGCCCGGCCCGGCTGCGCTCTGGCTGGGCCGCGAGAGGACGCCCCAGGCGCCCCAGGGCCGAGCTGCGTCCTCAGTCAGGGATGGAGATGGGGTTCCCCGAACGGAAAGCTCAGAGGAGCAAACAAAAAACGCCTCCACTGGTGCTGTTTCAGCACTGGGGATTGGACCCAGGGCCCAGACGTGCTGCGCCAAGACCCCCGCGGGGCTCCATCCCGGCTCCCCTCCTTTTTGGTCTTTCTGGCCCTGCAGATTGAACTAAAGGCCTTTTCACTAAGCAAACCCCAAATTCATTTTGCGTTTTTAAATAGTAACACGCATTTCCGAAGTCGTTTCCCAATTGCTGAAGCTGGGCTGTAATTTGTGAGCGGTCCTCCTGCCTCAGCCTCCAGAGTGCTGGGGTTACAGGCGCGTGTTTGGCCTCCTCCCAAAGCCACTTTTTTGGTGGTCTTCGATAGAAATTACATGTTATATAACGTTGAGGAGGGAGATATTCGAATAATTCAATTATGTGGATTTTCCTATTCATGTTGCATCATCGTCATACTGTCCCATGGGGACAAGAAGCACTTTAAATATAAGAGAAAGAAGTCTGGTGCCCTTTCACTGCTTTACATCCTTGGATTTTGATGCTCTGTAAAAATCCCTTGAGGTTTTTTTTTTTTTTTTTGGTACGTTTGCAGTACATAATGGTAACATTCTTCGTAGGGAGTTGTAGGTGGACTTAACACATCTTAATTCTTTGTTCATCCCTTTTCCTTCCTCTTTCCATTTCTTTCCAGTTTTCTCTTATGTTGCTGTTTTATTTATATTTTGAGTTCCTCTTGGAAGAGACACCAGAAGATATCTAAGCTTGTGTGCTCATTTATTTCACTTATTACAGTTTGAAGGTGTACCCATTCTCCCACAAATAACTTGTTTATCCTTCTTTATGGCAGTGTAGTACTCCATCATGAATAAATTTCCTTTATTCCTTCATCTGTTGATGGACTTGTGGTTTTCCGAGAGTTAGCAGTTAGTTTGTTCTGTTGCCAGCAAGGGGGTGCTTGCGATGTCTTTTTTTTTTTTTTTTTTTTTTTAACTCTTTCCAGTCTTTCCAGAAGATAATCTAGAAGAGAACTAACTGGGTCAAATGGAATTTCTAGTTGTAATCCTTTGAGGAATCTCCATACTGATTGCCTTGCTGGTTATACTACTTTACATTCCCCACCAACAATGAGGAAGCCCCGCCTCTCCCCCGAGTTTGTTATAATTTGATTTCTTGATGATAGCCGTTCTTTCTGGAATAAGATACAATCACTGTGTCCTTTGAATTTGCATTTCTTGAAATGCCAGTGGTGTCAAACATTTTTTTCTTTTTTCTTTTTCTTTTTTTTAGTGGGCTATTAGCGGTTCTCAGAAGTGTCTATTCATTTTTCTGACCCACCCACCCCCACTTTTTTTTTTTTTTTTTTTTTTGCGGGACGGGGGTTCAAACTCACGACCTTGCACTTACCCAGCAGGCACTTGTGCCACGGAGCTATCTCCCCAGCCCCTATGACCCGTTTTTTGACTGGGAAGGGTCTAATTTTCTTTCTTTCTTTTTTTTTTTAGTCCTTTCTATATTCTAAATATGAATCCTCTGAGAATAGCTGGCAGTTTTTCCCCCCACTCTGTACACGTCTCCTCATTCTGTTGGTTGGTTGGTTGTTTTGCTTTGCAAAAGTGGTCTAATTTGGTGAGAGCCCATTTGTTGATTCTTAGTATCGTTTCCTGTGCCCCTGGGCTCCGTTTAGAGAGTCCTCGCCGAGGATCTCACCTAATATATGTTCCAGCAGACTGTTTCTGTCTTAGGTCTGTGACCCATTTTGATTTTAGTTCGTGCGTGGTGATAGACACGGGTCTAGGAGTCAGGGTCCCGCGTGTGAATTGTGTTGTTTTGCTCGTGGATTTGGAAGTTGAGGTATTGCTGTCCGCGAACCTGTGACAGTAGCTGGAAGAAGCAGCTTGTCGCTTTACATCTGAGCCGTTGGCAGGCCCCTTTGCCTTCAGGGATTGCAAGCAGCGCGCAGTCAAGTACTGAAGTGGAAAGAGAGGGTTTTCCTTCTGATTACAAAAACTGCATGCACGGAGTTCAAACACTAAAGCTATATAAAAAATACGTGACTAGAAGGTGTTCAGGAAGGAAAGAGGGCGTCCAGTGTAACATTCCAACTACGTCTTGGAGATTGGGACAATGAAATAAAAGTACTGTTTAACTCTTCAGTTTTTTTTTTTTTGTTGTTGTTGTTTTTGCTTTTTTTTTAAATGGCTGGCTCAGCCTGCCCTGGGGGTGGGGCTGGTGCCGGATCGGTCCCTGCGCTTCCCTAAGCTTGCTAAGCAGGCGCTTTAGACCACTGAACCATCTTGCTCTAACTCTTCAGTTTTTTACTTTTTCTTTGTGGGTGTGTGTTTAGTATAGGGTCTGTGGGGTTTCACTACACAGGTCGGACTCGTAGTGGTCCTCCTGTTTTCAGCCTCCCAAACGCTGGGATTACAGGTGCGCACCACCATGCCCAGTCTCAGTCGCCGTCTCTGTGTGCCCCTGGAGCGGGTCCAGCACCGCACGGCATGCAGGACCAGGGATCGAACCCTGGTCTCTGCGTCTCCCTAAGCAGGCGCTTTAATCCTAGTGTTTTACTTTGCTACTCAATAGATCTTTCTAGAGAGTGGCTTAAAACTGGACAACTTTTAACTTTTTTACTTGCTTTTTTTTTTTTCTTGATTGGTGAGAGCTCTCCCCACTTTCACACTATCTTTCGATCTCGACGTCCTCCAACACACAAATCTGTTAGGCTCTTTTTTTTCCTTTCAGAACGAGAGTGGCTCCCTATTAAAGTCAACTTTCAGAGGCCCACATGGGTCTTTGAACCTAGTCACTTACTGCCCATGCGTGTCAGTTGATGTCAAATATTACCCCATTTTCACTGTGTGTGTTAAGTTCCTATAATAATAATGCTTCAATGTTGGTAGCTCAAAATAAATTCTTTCTTGAAACTTTTAAATCTTTATATACAGCTTTTTTTTTTTTTTTTTTTTTTTAACTTTATTTATTTATGTTATGGCCGGCTCAGCCTACCCAGGGGGTGGGGCTGGCACAGCATGTGGTGCTGGGGATCGAACTGTGATTCCTGCGGTTGCCTATCCCTGCGGTTGCCTAAGCTTGCCTAAGTAGGCGCTTTAGACCGCTGAGCTATCTCGCTGGCCCAATGCAGCTTTCTTTTTTAAAAAATCATTTTTGCTTTTGTTTTTTTAAAAAAACACAATGAGATATCACTCAGCCATAAAGATGGGTAAACTTGAAACATTTCTAGGCAAATGGATGCACCTTGAGACCGTACTCTTAAGTGAAATAAACTGTGCACAGATAAATTGTACAGTGTGTAAATATCACACCGGCTCACTGGTGTGAGAGACCGGAAGTATAAATAAGGACCACAATGTGTTCTAGATGTTATGACATAGGAAGAAAATGCTCAGATGGGAAAGGGAACTGGGGGTGGGGGGAGAAAACAGTGAGGGAAGAAGGGAAAGTGTGAAAAAAAAGCTTTTATAAGTTAAGGAGAAGAGGGGTTGAAGCGAGTGTAGGGGAATGGGAAAAAGAGTAACTAAAATATGTCATGTACAGGTACAAATTTCCTATGATGAAATGATCATTGTATTTATTTATTTTGTGGTAACGGGGATTGAACTCAGGACCTTGTACTTGCCAGGCAAGTGCCTATTCTACTGAGCTATCTCCCTGGCCCCCATTGTGTCTATTTAAAATGCACCAACAAAATTAATTAAAAATGCTTAAGCTTTTTTTTTTTTTCTATGCAAAATTCCCTCTTGTCTTCACTTCAATGTATGGTTGCGAAATTTAACACATACATAGTTTATATAAATAATTGAACTTGTTTTTCCTCTAACCAAAACAGTATCTGTAGCATTTCTTTCTTTTCTTTTTTTTGTGGGACCAGGGCTCAAGCTCATGACCTTGCACTTGCCAGGCAGGCACTTGTGCCACAGAGCTATCTCCCCAGGCCCCCTGTAGCATTTCTTGTAGTGTGTTTGAACTTCAAGCAGATGAAAGCTTTTCCATTTAGTCCTTATTTTTGACAGTTACTGCCTCATTATGAATTATGTAAGGGAAATGACTATAATAGGATCTTGTCCTAATTCATAGACTCATAGAATAGTGAAGCAAATAAAGTTTAAAAAACTGTTTTGCCCATTTTAATATAGCCAGGGCTCCCTAGTAATGCTTAGAGCCACCTGTGAGTGGCAGGTATCCATCAGGCCCCGTGAAGGAATAGCTCATACTCTCTCATAGCTACTCCAAAGCCGGATCATTTGTTTGAAATGCATAGTAGACATAGTCAAATGTCTTGTTAGGTCAATTTTTATTTTATTTTATTATTTTAGTGAAGTGTCTGCAGCGTGTTCAGGGTCTCACTACTAGACTGGATTTGTAGTGATCCACCTGTTTACAGCCTCGTAAGAGCTGGGATTACAGAGCTATGGCAGCATGGCAGGCTCTGGGGATTAAGCCCTTTAATCTGCTGAGCTATTTGGCTGGCTCCCGTGTTAGGTCAATTTTAAAAATGGTTTTGTTAGCCTGAATAGCTGGGCCACAAGAGATGCTCAGTAATGTGTTGGGTGGTGGGTGGGGAGGAATCTGGGCTTAAAACCTGGTCAGAGAGATCTTTGGAACAGGTTACACTGGACAGGTATCTGTGTGTGGGCTCCATTCCAGCTTTTCTGAATAAAGCCAGTGAAGAAGTATTTTCACTGATGGTTGCTGTCCTTCTAGTAGTTTGGCAATAAAGTAACACTTAAAACCATAAAGCAGTGATACATAAAGTGGCTTACTACCTGGTGTAAAATCTTAGGCGTTTTTCGGCTGCGTGACAGAGCCGTGCCATTGCCTATCAGCGAATGAGTCATTTTCGTGGGCTTCGTCCTGCTGATCTATTTTTTTTTTTTCAATCTCCATCTCCACATTTCCTCCTCTCACCGTAGTAACCACTGTTGAGTTTGATCCCCGTCTTTGAGCACTTTCTCACCCTGCCATTCCACATATAAGCGAGGTCCCACAGTGTTCTTCTTTATATGTCTGGCTTATCTCACCTAGTACAATAGCCTGCAAGTAGCTGTGTGTTATGGCAAATTGTGTGTGACTGTGTGTGTGTGTGTGTGTGAAATTTTCTTTATTCATTTTTTGGACAGGTATTTAGAGGCCTAATATACAATGTGAGGACTGCAGTTAATGATGGTATGTTATATTTAAAAGGCTGTCAAGTGCGTAGGCCACAGCCCTTCTTGCTGCGGTGGTAGGGGGTAAGGCGGGCAACTGTGTGCGATGACGGATAAGCGAATTTGTCCCACTATATATCTTACGTGTCATAGACCTTAAATATACCAGATATTTAGTTAATTTTTTGTGTGTGGTTATAAAATTTAAGAAAAGTAAATACCCTAAAGTGTTTTGCCAAATAAAGCATAGTTTGCGTACATTCATTCGTGGACTTTGCATCCCCTCTACTGAAGTGTGATTAACCAACCATTACATGTACTCAGGTATACGATGTGGTATTTTTTTTGACATGCCTATACTTTGGGAGAGAGATGACTTCTTTTTTTTAATTTTTTTTATTTTAAGTTTTTATTTTATTTTATTTGTTTGCTTGTTTGTTTGTTTCTTTATTTACTTATTTTGTGGCTGGCTCAGCCTGCCCTGGTGATGGGGCTGAGTCAGCATGTGGTGCCGGGTATCGAACCGCAGTCTCTACAGTTGCCTGAGCTTTCCTAAGCAGGCGCTTTAGACCACTGAACCATCTCGCCGGCCCAATGATGGTATGTTATATTTAAAAAGTCTGTCGAGTGCGTAGGCGACAGCCCTTCTTGCCGTGGTGGTAGGGGCAATTTGATTTTCTAATCAAAATTCTAATTTTGATTAGAATTTACCTGCTTATTACTGATACAAAATGTCTTTGTATATCGACCATGTTCTTTTTTGAATTGTATCAGTTTCTTAGTATATTTTGCATATTCTGTCAGTCAGTATTTTACTAGAGAAACAAAGTAAAAGATACACAGATGTATAGGAAATTGCAGGATTGGCTTAGGATGGTCAGCCAGAGTCAGATGAGGAAGAGTGCAGAGAGCTGGCTGCT
Organism: Capromys pilorides; assembly: GCA_004027915.1. NCBI lineage: Eukaryota > Metazoa > Chordata > Mammalia > Rodentia > Capromyidae > Capromys > Capromys pilorides. Next base: position 7,391 of record PVKN010011264.1, on the reverse strand, counting down.
CGTTGGAGACAGAGAGATTCAGTGTAAGGTCTGGAGCCCACTGCAGTGTCCCAGCCAGTCCCAGTCCGTATCAGGAGGCCCAGGGCCTGTGATGGAAGGCGGAAGAGTCCATGCCGGAAGCGAAGAGCGTGCTGCGAAGACTGAAGGATGGCACAGCTGAGGAGTCTGCGCCAGCAGCCAGCAGACGACGTCCAAGCTGAAGGCGAAAACTGGAGCTCCCTGAAGTAGGAAGAAACCGAAGCAAGTCAGGCCTCCCTCGTTTCCTTGTTATGCTGTCGAGGGCCTCTGCACCCGAGGGTGTAGGATTGCTGAGTAGAGTTTAGTGACACTTCAACTTCTCCAGTTGACACAGCCGATCACCTGTCACAGATGTGAATCCTACTTCAGTGTGGCCCCACCTGTGCATGTTTGCTTTTGTTGCCAGTGCTTTTGGTGTGATAGGGGAAAAAAAATCCTTGCCAAGATTAGTGAGCATAAGCTTCCTCCATGTGTTTTCTTCTAGAAGTTTTATGCCTCACATTCTTTAAGTCTAATGCACTGTGAATTAACTTTTGTGTGTGGTGTAAAATAAAATTATATAAATATGTATATGTATGTATATAGTTTAACCTGTGGATAATCAGTTTTTCTAACACTGTATTGAAGAGACTCTTCTTTCCCCATGGTATGTTCAGGATGTCTTTATCAAAATTTAACCATATATGTCTAAGTTTATTTTTGTGTTCTTTGTGTTCTGTTGGTCTATATGAGTCAAATTTTATTTTTTTAAAGGTCTAATTATTTAGCTTTTATGTCTCTGATTTAATGCTGGTACCATATTGTTTTCTTATTATGGCTCTGTAATATAATTTGAAATTACTATACTGCCTGCAGGTCCGTTCTTCGTGTTCAAGATTATTGTGGCTATTTGGGGGTCTTTTGTGGCTCCACATGCACCTTAGAGTTGTTGTTTTCTATAAGGTGACCATATTCCTGGAATTCATAGAGATTATATGGAATCTTTGGATTGCTGTCTGTACTGTGGCATTTTAATACTATTCTCAAATGTAGGCACACTGGATAGCTTTCGATTATTTGTGTCTTCAGTTACTTTCATCAGAGTTGTATAGTTTTCAGTGAACTGATTTTTCACCATCTTGGTTGTATGTCTTCCAAATGTTTTCTTCTTTATGCTCTTAACAATGAGATTTTTAAAATTCCTTTTTTGGACATTTGTTGTTATTTTGTAGAAATGCAACTGATTTTTCAGGTTGGTTTTTGTATCCTGCAATCTTATTAGATTTTTTTTTTTGGTGGAATCTTTAAGATTTTCTATATATTGGGCCAGGGAGATAGCTCTGTGGCACAAGTGCCTGCCTGGCAAGTGCAAGGCAGTGAGTTTGAACCCTGCTCCCACCAAAAAAAAAAAAAAAAAAAAAAGATTTTCTATATACTGAATAAGATTATGTCATCAGCAAACAGACAATTTTACCTTTTTTCAATTTGGATGCCCTTTGTTTGCCTTACCTGGTTGATACTTTGAATACTTTAAAAGGGCATTTCATAGAAAATGAACACAAAAGGCATAGGCTCACAATATTGTGAATGATAAAATAACCTCTCCTAGGACTAGAGTTTGTTGATGTGGATATAGGTCTTTCATTACACTTTAAAAACTTCTCTGACTGGAGAATAGTGAACAGGTGGCCCAAGTAATTTTTTTCTCTCTTGCTTTTTGCATTTGTCCAGTTCACTCAGCTGACAGGAAAGTAATTGTCTCCGTCTACTGCTAAGTCTTCATTATGTAGTGCTTTAGTCCACTGGGGCAATGGATGTCAAAGTTTTAGAAAAATTTGACTGCAAAATTGGCCTATGTTCTTATTCTTTAAGACAGTGTTGGGGGCTGCTTTGAAGGGCCTCAAGGTCCCTGTCACTGGCCTCATCGAGGGAGCGGTGGAGTGGTAATAGTGATTAACACTGACGTAGCATTGACTCTGTATTATTTTATACTGACGTCAAATCCGTGTGGTAGGAATTACTATTACTTTGTATTAAGATAGGAAACTGAGGCCTAGAGAGGCTAAATAAAGTGAAACAAAAACTAAAACAAAACAACAACAGCAACAAACTCAGACTAGCAAAGTAGTAAGTGGCAGGGATGGGATTCATAACTCAGAAGGTCTGACTCCAGAGTGTGTACTCGAACCGTTGGTCTGCTCTGGCTCCTTCCCGAGCGGTGTCTACTGCGGGGGCTTGCTGTGTTGCTTGGGCGGGCACAGCAGAAGGCCTCTGGAAGCTTTCTAGCTCTTCGGAGAGGAGGACTTCACACTGGGTGATGCTACATGTCGGGCATTCCACAGTCCTCACATTATGTGTCTCTCAGCTGGGGCCTTTTTAATCTCTACCTTTAGTTTGACCTTGTCTTACCCAAGGTTGGTGACTGCTTGGCTTAGAGAGCAATGAACTTCATTCTCTAGCATGCATTCATCTCTTAGGAGGGTTGGGAAGATGCATTTAAAAAAATTCAGACTCCTGCGCTGGGGTCCAGCGACAGTGCGGCGGTTACCTGAGCAGCCTCAGCGTGTTCTCTAGCACAGCGTCAAGCCACCTTGCTCCGGCCCGGCACCTGTCTTCTGATCTTTGTTTGGGTCGTAGAATTTTGCTTTGTTTCTGAGGTTCTGTCCTAGTTCTCTTAACTGGATTTGTACCCGAGCCCTTTCCCGGGAGTCTATTTTGGTCGCATGCTTTGTTTAGTTTCTAGAACTGGCCGGGCGTCGTACCTGCCGGACTTCCTTGCAGGGCTCAGCTCCTGCTGCCCCTCCTCTGCGGGTTACCAAAGCTGTCAGGCGGCCTGCGTTTCCAAGAATCTTTGGGTTTTGTTTTGTCTTGTTTTCCTCGTGTCTTTCCATCTAGTAAGAACCCTGCCACCGTTTATTTTGCTGCTCACCCTGAGGTAAAGGGCTGAGGGTCTAAAAGCGACCGTTTTCCTCCTTGGACTGCTTGCCAGCCGGCTCTGGAGGGTCCTGGATCCTTGCTGGCGAGGGGCTGCTTCAGCTTCCTTGGTCCTTAGGCCGTAGATCTGGGGAGTGCAGAGGGTGTTCCCCCGGGAGACCTGCTGCTCTTCTGGCTGTGTGAACGACGTGTTCCTGCCACGCGTAGTGCAGGGTGAGTCCTGGGAGCGCAGAGATGGGCAGACACGGATTTGCCTCGCTTTTGCACACTGGTGGGCAGGAGGGAAGCAGGCTCATGCAGTGAAGAGCGGTGGCCCTACACGCTAGCCTAGTGGAGCGCCTTGGGGACACATAGGAAGGGCGGCCGGGTAGGAGCGCGGGGAGTTCACAGACAGCGGTGACACGCAGCAGCAGTCCTGAAGAGGCATTTTTACTTCGATAACGAATTCCTTAGGAGGGGAAACGGATTGCTTCACATACTCAAGTTTTTCATGTTTGTCTCCATGTGTAACTCGGTATCTCTGCTTTTCTTGTGTCCTTTGGCGTTGGGGATCTCTGTCTGTTTTGCTTTGTGCCGTGGACCCTCAGGGTACCACTGGCCTTCCACCCAAACAACTTCACTTCTGACTGGAATTTTAATTTTAACGTATGGCCAAAGTCTTCTGTTATGACCCAGTGTCACTGCCTATATTTCCAGATGGTATCAGATACAGATTTTTTAGGATTGCATTTTTAAAAAATATTTATTATTTTTATATTTATTTATTTTTATTATGGCTGGCTCAGCCTGCCCTGGTGGTGGGGCTGGCGCAGAATGTGGTGCCAGGGATCAAACCGAGGTCCCTGCAGCTGCCTAAGCTTTCCTAAGCAGACGCTTTAGACCACTGAGCCATCTTGCTGGCCCTGTCAGATACAGCTTTAATCTTTAAAGAGCTCTGGAAGGGGCTGAGGAGATAGCTCAGTGGCTTAATTGCCTGCCTTGAAAGTGCAAGGTCCTGAATTCGATCCCCAGTATTAAAAAAAAAAAAGCCTCTGGAAGGAACATTACAGCATCCTTTTCTATGGGGAGTTAATTGAGAAATTGTGGGCCAGCGTCTCTCCAAGGACTCCGAGGGCTGCCTGTGTACAGGAAACTTTGAAGGCCATGCAGAGGAGCCTGAGCCCTCCGTGACAGCTTGAGTTGGCACCAGCCCTCGGGTCAAGGTCCTAGGTCAAGGGTCCACCGTATAATAATTGTGTCAAAGAAGAGAAGGAGTTTTTGCTCTTCACAAGTTTTTGTCCTTAGAAGTTTTGCTTTAAGAGGTGCTAAAGAAAGTGTGAAAAACCAAATCATAGATGCTTTGTTGCATCCAAAATTAGCATTCACTGGGGTGGAGGTGGAGCTCAGTGGCAGAACTCTGCTCTGCAAGTGTGAGGCAGTGAGTTCAGTCCCTGATCCCCCTGCACTGCCCCTCACACTAGGACTCTGAGATTATTGCATGCTCAGAAGCTTTATGAGGCAATCTATATGGATATCAGTATAAAGATCTCTCAAAGAACTGCAGTTAGAAATTCCATAGGACTCAGAGTCCCCTGCTGGGGTTTAAGACACTGCACTTCAGCGATCCGTACATACCGGTGTTTAGAGCAGCACGACTCATAACAGCTATATCCTGGCAGCAGCCTGTGTAACCAAGAACAGACAGTTGGATGAGGCAAATGTGGCATTTGTGTATCATGGAGTACTTCTCATCCATAAAGGCTGACAAATTTGAGACGTTTGTAGGAAAATGGAGGTGCCTGGAAAATACAGTATTGAGTGAAATAAGCCAGGTGCATAAGTTTAAGTACCATTTAGTATCATTTGAGTGAGGCAACAAAGAGGATAATAAAGGATGGCTGGAGGGGACAAGGGGGAGGGTCTCACACAGTGGGAAAGTGGTCCAAGGGAGCAAGGGGGAGAGGGAGGAGAGGGAGAAGGGAAAGTGAGTAGGATGAAGGTGTGCCCCATACAGGATGCTAGGGACCACTGTGAATGTGGATGTCATGTGGCATAACATGAGGTAAGATGAATAATACAAGAATGAAAGCAGAGAAGGGGATCGGGTGCCGTGTTGCCGAGCTCCAACCCGGGCCCGAGCCTTAGCTTGAATATGACCGTTATTCAAAATGTTCTTTTCTCAGAGGTGAACAATTTCCAGTATTGATTTGTAGTGTTCTCCAGCTTAAAGGTAATGGGGTATTTTGCATACGTCAAGGGGGAGGCATCTTAATTCAGGCGTTCATTTGCTTCAATTCACGTAGATTTTTAAGTTGCATTTTGCATCCTGTAAGTCTCCCTAAAATATACTCTAATGGTGTATAGCATAGATACTCAAAAATACTCCGAAGGATCTATTTCCTGAAGCTTACTGGCTTTGTGTTTTGTTTTTAATTTGTAGGCTTTTCGGGAATTACGTAATTGTTACTTAAAGCAGTGTTTCATTACTTTCAGTAGGTGTTTTATCCGAATAAACATGGAATTTTAGTTTCACAGTGGATAATGTTGATTATAAAATAACTTCCTACTGTGCCCTAGCATAGATATATTTAATAGTTTGATCTAGCAAGCAAGTGAAGCTACTAATGTAAAGCACTTGAAGATCAGGATTTCTTTTGTGGTTGGTTTGTTTCTCTTTTTTCGGCAGGGAGTTGTATGAGGATCTTGCACTTGCCAGGCAGGCGCAGTGTCACTGTGCCATATCCCCTGTGACTGGTTTGTTATCTTCCTGTTGCTAGTGCTAAATAACCTTAAGGGTCATCCTGAGCCTGTAAATACATAGCTCCAGATTTCTTATGTCCTTGTAGTGAATTACTGTTTCTTCTATAAACTCAGTATCACTTGTGCTTAAGCCCTTATCAAGCTTCTCTCGGATTTACGCATTCTCTAGAAAATAATAAGAAAAGACTGAAAAGAAAACCAAACAGGTGTAAGAATACAGGATCAGGAAACCAAGGTTGGAAATGTGCTGAGCCTCAGGACAAATGAGAAGTGGGAGCTGGAAACGCCACGGAAACCCAAGGAGCATCTGCTCTCCGTCTCCTGTCGTCTCAGCTTCTGGGCTCGTTGTTTAAACTCTTTCCTCTCTCTGCCAGCTGGCTCCTCAGTGCTTGTCTGCTCTCATGGCGAGTCCGAGTTGCCTTGTTTACTGGTCCGAGCACAGGGAGTTCTATCTCTCCCTCTCAGTGTGGGTCAGGTCACTGGGGCTTGGAAGGAAGAGCTATTATGTGTGTGGGTGCACGCACGCTCATACGCTATGAGCTCAGGACACCCTAGGACAGTATCAGCTGCTCAGGAGTGGGGGCGCACACTGGTGTCCCAGCTGCTGGGGAGGCTGGTGCTGGAGGATTGCAGGTCCAAGGCCAGGCTGGGCAACTTAAGGAGACCCTGTTTCTAAAATAAAAAAAGAAAAAAAAGTACCGCATTCTTATGAAGATGCAATAAAACAGCAATAGTATTATCAGGCTGTGGCCAGTTCAGGAAGGTTGTCCCCATTTTAGGCAGTTATGGGGGCAGGGAGGATCAATGTTTGTCCAGTAGGAGGCATGTTTAAAACAATCACATTTGGGGCGGGTGAGATGGTTCAGTGGTCTAAAGTGCTTGCTTAAGGAAGCTTAGGCAACCTCAAAGACTGCGATTCGATCCTGGCACCACATACTACGCCAGCCCCACCCTCCAGGGCAGGCTGAGCCGATCATAATAAAATAAATAAAATTAAAAAAAAAAATAAAGTAAATTTTTAAAAAATACCATTTAAAAAAAATAAAACAATCACATTTGGAAAAATCATGTAGGATGCTTTTATTTGTTTATTAGTTTTTGCAGTACTAGGAATTGAACTCAGGACCCTGAGCTTGCCAGGCAGGTGCTTATTCTACTGAGCTATTTCCCTGGCAGGATGCTTTAATTTAATATTGTCCTTTCTTTGCAACAGGTTACTGGTTACTTGGATGATTGTACCTGTGATGTTGAAACCATCGATAGATTTAATAACTACAAGCTTTTTCCAAGACTACAAAAACTTCTTGAAAGTGACTACTTTAGATATTATAAGGTATTTTAAATTTCATATATGAATTCTTCAAATGGGCAGTTATACTTAAGCATTGCTAAGCTTCCAAACTGATTATTTGTTTCTGAAACTACACATTGAGTGCATTTAATTTCAGTGACAGTATTGCACTACAGTTAAAATCTAGCAGTCGGGTACAGAGATACTGTGAAATGGAAAGAGTCTGCTCAATGGGAAGAAAAACCGCGATGAGGAAAAGGACAAAAGAAGGAAAGAAGAGAAAAAGACGTGCTCAGGCAGGATAGTTTGAATAATTGCACTGCTGATTTCTGCTAGTCTATTAAAATGAGCAGTTAAACTTAAATTTATTTTAATTAGCTAATTTACTTTTTCTTTTAATTTCTTGTAACTTTTTCTTACCAATTTTGCA
>PVKN010011263.1:0-21840 GCA_004027915.1 Capromys pilorides | reverse complement strand
TAATTTAACACTGCAGTGGTATTGCTTCCATATACTGTAGTAAGAAATAGTACATTTGGAAACAATCTGTTCCCATAAAGTAATTCAAAAATAAAATGAGATTGTTTGCTTGACCAGAATGTTGATGAACTGTGAGAATTCGGCTTTGCTTGCTTCCTCCAGCCACACGAGAGGGAAAATGCCTTTTTAGTCATATCTCTGCATATGTCCTTATTTTTCCCCAACTACATCCTTCTTTGCTGGCCTTAGGGAAAGATATAGCAGAAGGTGTTTGTTTGTTTGTTTGCTTTTCTTAACGAGAAGTTATTGCTTTTATGTTAAAATGATTTGTTGTTGCTGCTGTTGCTGATTAAAATAATTTTGATGCTGACGAAGGTCAGTTCATCCTACCTGAAACTATTACACATTTTTATGCATCAAGGGTGGGTGAGCCAAGATCTTGGTGTTTGTTTCTCTTCCTTCAGCTGTTTCTCAGGTCCCTCCTTGGAGGGATCCTAAGCAGAGTGGGAGATGTTTCAGGAATGCTCCTTGGTTCCTGGATTTTCTTCCCACTGTTGTTGCCAGGTAGGCAGAAAGAGGCTCACATCTTAGTTTTGCTGGTCTCTGGCTTCTCAGATGACCTTGCTTTTGACTAATATCTGTAGTGCAGTGTGCACAATTCTGCTATATAATGTGTTCTTTCAACCTTCTTTTCTGGTTTTGGTATTTATGCATGAGGCATAGGGTCAAGATGTCTGACCTGGTCCAGCATAGGGTCAAGATGTCTGACCTGGTCCAGTTACCTTTGGTCTGATTTGACACGCCTGATCTCTGCAAACAGCAGTGACACTTCAAAGAAGACCATCAGCAGACTCCCTCGCCCTCCTCCAGGTTACCCCCATTTTGCTTTTCCGAGCCACTTACCTAGTGTGCCTTCTTCTTGCTGCCCTATAAGCTTCTGTTTCGCCCGCTGCCATTTCTTGTAGCCTCACATCTGCCCAATGCAGCTTCCTCTCTAGACTCTCCTTGTATTGACACTCCATAGCCTGAAGTCATCTTTGTATTATTTCCTTGTGCAGTTTACATTTTAGTGTCTTCTTTGGGTAATCTTCCCTTATCAGTGATTTTGCCTTCCTAGTTCTTCTTCTCCATGGTTTCAGTTACTTGCAGTCAGCCATAGTCCAGAAACATTCAGTGGAAAATTATAGAAATAAATAATTCATAAATTTTAAATTCTGAGTTGTTATGAGTGGCAGTGAAGTGGAGCAGCATCTCTCCATCCCACCTGCACTGTGAACCCTCCTTGTCCACCGTATCTGCGTTCTATATGCTACCCACTCAACCAGTTCCTTAGTAATTTTTCGTTGTTAGGTCCACTGAGGCAGGGCTTGTGTAAGTCACTCTTACACAATAACCCACAGCAGTGTCAGAGTACCTGTGTCCTTCCTCTCACTTTATCTCATCACAGTTTTCATCTCCTGTCCAGTAAGACATTTATAGAGAAGGGAAAATACCACTTTTACATCACTTTTATGATCCTATGTTGTTAATCTATTTTATTACTGCTATTGTTAATTTCTTTCTGTGCCCAATTTATGCATTAAACTTTATCACGGTACATAAGCATAGGAAAACCAGAGTACAGGTAGGGCTAAGGTCCATCACCATTTTCAGGTGTGTACTAGAGTTCTTGGAACAAACCTCCCTCAGAAAAGAGGAGATTTTGGAATCTCCTAAAGCTGTTAAAGGCTCCACTATCTCTCAAAGTCACAACACTGAGGAAAAAGCTCCCAGCTCAGGAAACTTTTGGGGATACACTCATACCATATCCGAACCACATCAGCGAGTGAACGTTGTTTGCAGAGATCTTTTCCCTGTGTTTGTTATGTGGCCTTTTCTGTGTCCATCCATCCCTGATGTCTCTGTGAGAATCCAAATGCCCTCTTCCAAGGACACAGTGACTGGACTAGGGTTCATCCATATGACCCAATGTAAATGCCTTTAAAAGTCCTGTCTCTAGATATTGTCATGGTCTGGGGTCTTGAGGGTAGGGGCTTCTGTGTGAATTTTGGTGGACTCAGTCCAGCCTATATTGCCTGATGCAACTAATAGCTTCTGCTTGTTCTCATCTAAGTAAATTAGCCTTTGACTTGTCTGTCTCTGACCTTACTTCTGCCCTTCCAGGAAGCAAGGACTAAGCCTGTCGTGCTCACTCGCTGATGTGGTTTGGATATGGTATGAGCGTATCCCCAAAAGTTTCCTGAGCTGGGAGCTTTTTCCTCGGTGTTGTGACTTTGAGAGGTAGTGGAGCCTTTAACGGGTTTAGGTATCACCTTTGAAAAAGATTAATGTAGTTCTTGTGGGATCCATTGGAAAAGAGGCTACCTTATATGCTTGGCCTCTTCAGCATGCAGCCCTTCCCCTTCCTGCTTTTCTGCTGTGTGCTGCCATAGCCAGTGGGACTCTCCCCAGAGGATGATACAGTGAACTGTGTTCTCAGACCTCATTTCTTCATAAGAGACTCAGGTACTTTGCTACAGCAATAGAAAGTGGAACTAACACACCATTGCTTCCTCAGGATCTAGCATAGGACTATCTCTAGCTTTCACCTAGGTCTGTGAGTTAAAATCTCAGTAAATGCATTGAACACTTGGCTTGCTGTGCAAGGGAGAAAGCCACATTTGTGCTCCAACATGAGTGACACTAGCTTGTCTCTCTCTGCCCTTTTCTACCTCTCATAGATTTAGTGTCTTCTTCATTTTCTTTGTGATGGTTGATAGGTCTCTAGAGTAATTTTTTCCCCATTAATAGTGGTCACTCATATCTTTAAACAGGATTTCTATACAGAATCCAAACGAGTTATATTGATTCTAAACAAGACAGGCAGAGGTTTTATTATGTCAGATAGCAAATGAATTGGCAAATACAGAAAATCTGATGAGCATTTTAATCACCTGTCATATGGAAGGAAGTATGGCTGATTAGAATAGAGGTGTAGTTCTGCCTACTTTGCAGAAATAGGTGAGATTTAGAGAAACAGTATATTTGAAAGTATTTTATATATTAAGTATTCCCATTAACAAATGTGATTTTCTGTTAAGTTTTTCAGCTTTTAGCCAAAGGAACTTTCCTCCCTCTTTTTCCATAGCATAGCTTAGTGTTTAAACATTGGCTTCTAGAACTTCAAATACCTGGGCCCAAATCGTGACTTTGTCACTTGTACACATGTCTCTTTGGGTATATAAGCCCTAAGCATTAGTCCTCACCTGTGAAATGGGGGCAGTAATAATAGACAGTGATTTTATCGTGCAACAGATAACATTATGAAGTGCTTTTTGGTGCCAAGAGTTACTTCAAGTGCTTTATATGTATATGTGTGTGCTAAGTAGTTGTGTTACCTCACATATACTTGTGTTACCTCATGCAGTGCTTGCTAAATACTGTTTATAGCAGGGGCTTCATAAGTCCTTTTTATGTCTTTCTATTCGGGTCTGAAGAACATGTTAAAAGCCTAGAAGCCATCCATTTCTATTTCTTATTTAATTGCTGGGGAGACCTCCCTCCCTCCATGAGTTGCTAGGTCAGACTCACCCAGATGGGCCATGTGGTAGGACCGCAAATGTATAACAAATGCTGTGGAACCTTTAGAAACATGTGGTCCAAAGCTGGAGAGAATTTAATGTAAGACTTACAGTAGTTACAGATTAAACATATTAGTCCAGGATTTTACTGCCTGTGGTTTAGGGGACACACATGGGCCCCTTGTAAATTCAATTCCAACCACTAAACAGTTATGCTGGACAACCCCGACTCACTAGCTGGAGGCCCCTGAGGTCTTCACAGCAAGCTTTTGAGTTTTAGAATTTGGAAGACTTTTTCCTATGAAAACAGTGCAGTAACCAGAGATGTATACTCCCACCAACCCAAGGAGGCCTTTTAACTCTAGCAAACATGAACTGTTGGGTTAAGAGTGGTTCTTACTGCTTCTTTGAGAAAACAGCCTCAGTTCTGAAATGATACCCTGAATGTGGAGGAGGTTGTGGATGAAGCTCTGCCTCTGGAAGATGATGCGTTCCTCTCGGGCTGTTCACACCACTGGCACAGGCCCCTTGGCCAGTGAGTCCCGCAGTTGGATGGCACACCACATGGATGTGGGGTGCTAGCGGTGGCAGGAGTTGGGTGTGTGCAAAGGTTGGCTGGGATAGATGAGTTGTGCCCAGAGCCTGTAGGTGATGGCTGTGATTTAGACACTTTGCTAAAGAATATTTTATCTGTTATAAGTTACCTTTTAAATTACTAAATTAGAGGCAAGTTATTGAATCTGTCTGAAGCTCAGGTTTGTGTATTGTTAAAAGCAAAATTGCTCTGCACATTACCCCAGGCAGATGAGGTCTGCAGCGAGTGACTCGCATTCTGCCTGTGATTCCCACAGGGGCTTTTTGGCATAGTTTTTTTTTTTTTTTTCCCCCTTCAACCAAATTAGTAACTGGAAGCTGTCAGTAGATCACTGGCTCACGGTGAAGGGTACACACTGAGGTTGAGGCATCATCTTGGCTCCACCTAGGCATGCCTCATGCCTCAGTTTCCTCATCTTAACATAGGCCTAGTAATCCTGGGATTGCTGTGAGATGTAATGTATGAATATACCTGTCAAGTGCTTAGGTCAGTGCCTGGACTGATTTTCCATTATTATTATGAGATCATATCTTAGAAAAGATATTCAGGGTTATAAGGAATGAAAAGATTAACTTCCTAGAAATATGGTGACATTAATAAAATTATCTCCATACCCAGAAAACCTGGGTGTGCAAGCTTTTGGTGTGTGGGGGTGTAATTTCTGTTCTTTTGACTGTCTGGGAAGATGGTAGAGTAGGCAGTATTTATGGTTCCACATGACAGAGCAGGCTGGATGTTGAGATGATTTCTTTGGGTTATGCTGCCAGTCGGGTTGGGTCAGTTCCATGTCTTCCAAGCTTCTACTCATTCTATTCATATTTTCCATTCATTCTTCCACTTAAGTGTCCTTAGCGCTGACCTGATTTTTACTACAACAGAGAATCCTGATGGGAAGAAATCTGAAAGAGGAGAATGAGCAGGATGTAGGGCTGAGTTCCGGGGCACGTGGTATCCTAAGATGGAGGGTACTGGGGCCAGCTCCTACTGTGTCCTCAGGATTGGAGGAGTAGGGGGAGATAGGTAGGGTTTCTCAGGAGCTCTGGGGTATGTCTCTCCACCTTCGGTAAGAGTCCTGTTGATTCTGAACTGTTCCAGAATGAAAGAAATTGATTTCTTTTTTATTGTTGGCAAAAATTACTTCGTGAATTTTTTTATGTGCTTGACTCCTACAATATACATCAAATACATCCATAAAAAGTGAGATTTTTTTTTTTTTTTTTTTTGGCAGTACTGGGGATTGAACTCAAGACGTTGCACTTGCCAGGCAACCACTTATTCTACTGAGCTATCTTCCCGGCCCTGAGAAAATGTTTTGAAGAGACAGAGATTTAGGTGTAAATATAGAGATTCAAACCTGGCACTTTGTTCTCTGTTTTACTGGTATCTGTTTCTCCAGCTGGGCTACTCAATGGTGCTAAGACAGAAAAGGCTCCAGCTCTTAGAGAATTCAGATTCCACTGCAGGCTCCATGTTTACTGGCTCCACAAATATCATCAGACTTCCTACTGTAAACTCCCTCCTCAGTCACAGTGACACTACACTGGCTGCCTACCAAGGGTAATTTAGGATTTTTATTTTGAATTGTAATCACAAGGTATTTCTTTAAAAATTCTCATAACAGTTCATTTCACCCTGAAGATGCTACAAGGGGTCCTGTTTGCCAAGCAGGGTTGTGTTGGGTCCAGGGTCCCTTAGAAGGAGTCCTCCTTCAGTCCCTAAATTACCTTTGGTAGGCAGCCAGTGTAGCGTCACTGTGACTGAGGAGGGAGTTTACAGTAGGAAGTCTGATGATATTTGTGGAGCCAGTAAAGATGGAGCCAGCAGTGGAATCTGAATTCGCTAAGAGCCGGAGCCTTTTCTGTCTTAGCACCATTGAGTAGCCCAGATGGAGAGACAGGCCCGAGAAGGAGATGCCACAGATGAGCGTTGTTCCCGGGGTGTTCTAGCAGTTGGTCCGCATAGCATTTGGAGGCCATCCTGAGTGGGACCCAGTTCCCGACAGTATTCATCCTTGTACTGATGAGAAGGTGAATGGAGGACACAGGTGTGGAATTGCTAGCGCTAGCCCTCACCTGGCTATAATGGCCAGCGAGCAGCTCCGGTCATAAAAATAGCCTTTTAAGGCAACTATAACTGATTGTAGCATTTCCTTACAATATCTATTAAAATGGTGGGCATACATTAGGGTTTGTAGTTTAAGCACTGCACTTCTATATTAGGATTTACATAGCCTAACTGAACTACCCATTGATATTTTTTTTTGTTTTTACCAGATTTTATTCTCTCAAGTGAGAAATGAGCAGATAGCTATCAAGTGAGTGGCTAACAAGTTTATTTTTGAGAATATTCTTTAGGGGGCAGGGGAGATAGCTTGGTGGTCTAAGCACCTGCCTGGCAAGCATAAGGACCTGGGTTTTGTTTTATTTTGTTTTGTTTTTTTAGGACCTGGGTTTGATTCCTAGTACTGCATGCCATACCAGCCCAGGAACCTAGGGAGCACCATTGCAGACACCAAAACCAGGTGTGGTGGCGCATCCCTGTAATCCCAGCACTGGGACAGGAGGATCACTAGAGTCCAAACGGTGTAGTGAGACCCTGTACCAAATAAATATATAAAATATTTTTAAAAAAATAAAAGAAGTATTCTTTATGTAATATAGGTGCTTCCAAAATCTGTTTCACTTCATTTTGTCTGACTATAAGAATCGTTGATCTGAGTTTTATAACATTTGCATTACAAAGCAATTGTACAGTATTCCTTTTGGAGCACTGTTATGTGTACTGGCTCATCTCAGTTCTTTATCCTCTTCCCCTCCTTTCTTTCTCCCCTCCCACCATCTTTTGATCCCTTGCCCCTTTGAAGATCTCTCTCCTTTTTATTGTTGATTTGGGTTTCTCATATGTGAGAAACCATATGATATTTAATTTAGTGTTTCTGACTTATTTCTCTGATGTTATGATCTTAGGGTGCACTCATTTTCCTCCACACAACTGAAGTTTGTCCTTCCTTATAGCAGAGTAATACTCCGTTGTCTGTAAATATCACATTTTCTTTATCAATTTATCTGTCGATATACTGACAAATAAAAACTGAAAAAATGTGTTTCATTGAAGACATTAATTTACTGTTAAAACTTACACATTAAGTAGCAAGACAACACAAGTTGTTACAGATGACAACCAATATTTTTTGCTACTATATAAGTTGAATCTAACTGAAAGGATTCTGATTGTATAATTGAAGGCCAGTAGATGTCTCTCAGTGATGAGGGTGCCCTCAGTGATGAGGGTGATAATTTCTGCATACAATTTAAGGCAGTTATGTATTGGAGGTTTTTTTTTTTATCTTTGTTTTTTGAAAGCTTGGATAAATCCAATTTAATTTTAATTATAATCAGTCATTCCAGGCTTGTAATGAATTCTCAGCTGGATGCTTTGTTTACATATTTGCAATTAATAGGTTCTTGTTTCTGTCAGACCTTTTAAAGGTGCTGTGCCTAAATGAACATATGAAAGTATGAATGTACCCAAATCTATTTTGTTTTATGATACTCATCTGGCAGCCCTGGAGACTTGCTTTGATATGCCCCACACCTCCTCCTGTCCGGGCTTCTTCCTTGAATTAGTATGCAAAGAAGGACTGGTATCTTACTACAAAGTTTGCACAGGGTGAGTTTTGAGGTATTATGTTCTAATAGCACCCTTCAGTTCTGCCTCTGAGGAGGACAAGTGACAGACTGTAGAGCACAGAGAAGAGTTGGTTATGGTGAGCCCACAGTGATCTCCCTTGTGGTCTCCATGGTGTTGAGGGAGACATCTCAGACATCTGTCTCTCCTGGAGCAGCCAGTGGGCAGTCTCTCGACATGACAGAGAGCCTTGGATTGGATGAACTCTGGCATCTCAGATAAAATATTTCAGCTTTCACTGTATCATTTTGTGTAAGTCTGTGCATCAGTCCTGGGCTCTCTGAGGAATCCTAAGGTCACTGTGGCCATCCATCTAAAGGTGGTCCTAGAGCAGCCTCATAATAGTGTGGACCATGAATCCAGTTGGGATACAGGCTATGTGTTTACACAATTGGATGTGACCTAATTAATATTACCACCCTCTGTTAACATTCCAATTTGGATAAATTATAATTTTTAACTATGAAATCCTGAGTGCATGGAATGGTATCTATATGCTGTGTGGGCATGATTCAGCTAATAAGAATAAAACTAATGTGGTAACAGAAATAAGAAAGTGGAACTAGAGGTGGGGAAAAGGCACAGGTCAGTGGGGATGTTTATGTTTCGACTGATGATGGACACATGGGAATATACATTTGTCAGAACTACACACCTAGCATAGGTACATATATTGTGTAAATCATACCTTAAGAAACGCACTACGAATACACTCGTGTTCCTGCTGCAGTTTAACTAGCAGAACATTTCTAGCTTCCTCGTGGGGCTCTGCGTGCTGCCGCTTCCCAGCTGACAAGCTGCTTTAGGATACAGAGTAATGAGCTTTAAGGCTGAAATGATACCTGTTTTTAGAAGACTGATATTTTTACTTCACTAGACAGGCTCTCTGATCTCCATTTTCTTTGTTTTGAAATAGCTTATGAGGTCTGTGTATATAGTTTTACTTATAAGATATTCTAATTCTGTTGATGACAAATGGCATCTTATTTTTCTAATAGAAAAGTAATTGGTTTTGAGCCATGTTTCCTAGGACCAGTAGGATGATGGTAGTGAAGAACCTGAAGCTGAAGAGTGTTGGTTGTGCACCTTCTGAGTGCTGGACACTGCCGGCATGATCTCATTCTCTTCCTCATCCTATAAGACAGGGAACATTTACCTGCAGGTTCCTCATGGACAGAGCTGGCGCTCATAGGTATTAAGCCGCTTGCTTAAGCTCCTCACACTGTTGGGAGGGAGCCAGTGTTTGAACTCCAGTTGTCTAGCTCTGCAGCGTGAGCCTTTCCCACTAAACACACTGTCACTACAAACTATCTTTTGCTGAGGTAAGAGGAACACATTGGCTCACTTTCTTGGCTGCATCCTGGAGCACGGGGACCATATGGCCTATCGCTTTGCAAACTTCCTAAATCACAGCTGTGAATCTGCTTTCTTACTGCTCATCACCCCCATGGCATGCTGCTGCCCGCCCACTGAGGCTCAGCTGCCTGACAGCCAGTCTGTAGGCCTCTGGACTTCGACACAGTCTTGCTTATCCTACTGGGCTTCCTTTCGCCATGTTCCAGGGCATCCATAGCTCCAGCTGTCTTTTATTTTCATGCATCTCCATATGCTCCAGGTTAAGTACCTCCACTTCCTTTTGATCATACCTTTCCTTCTACACTTGAGAGCACGAAACAAAACAACAGAACATCTCAAGGCTCCAGTTCCTGACTGTCATCTCAAATCTCAGCTTCCCTCTTCTGTGATCTGGCCTCCCCTCCCCTCCCCTCTGCCCCCCTCCATCTGTGGTCTGTAGCAGGAAGTTTATAGCGACTGAATTAATCTTTATTGATTACTTGCTTTCCTGCCTTTCCCCTCTAACTAGTAATAATAATAATAATAATAATAATAATAATAATAATAATAATACCTTTACTCACTAAGTCAGATTTTACTCTCCACTTTATGTGGCTTCTCTTACTTAATCCCCAAAATCATGTCAGGAGGCAAGTACACATGGTTTCTCTGTTTCCAAGATTGGAAAACCAAAGCTAAGAAAGGGCTGGGATCTTACAGCTGCTAAGTGAAAAGGTGGACCCACATCCAGTGTGATGACTCTTTGCTGGCCCTGCACTCTTGGCTGGGAACAGAAAAGAAACTGTTTTTGGCACCTGGTAGAAGTGCTTTGCTGTATGATCCCCCATGATCCTTGTTCTTGTGCTGAGAGCTGGACTTTATGATCTCTGAAACACTACAGTTCTTTAAATTTACACGAGATTGCAGAAATGTGAGGTAGAGAGATCCAGAAAAAGCCTAGGCTTCTGTTCCAAGGGACGTTTCACTGTGGCTGGAGAACCTCCTCTTCTCTTTCTCTAGCCTCTGGAGGGCCTCACATGAGGCTGAATGCTAGTGAAGCTTTCTCATTGGTTGTGAGTTGGTTAAAAAAGCAGCCAAACTCAGAAGGTCCTTTTTCTCTATTAGAAGCATGAGCCTAGAAGGCACGTCACAGTCGGGAGGAGTACAGCCCATAAAATGTTGGAGTCTTAGAAGAGATTATATAAAAACAAAGCCAAGGAGTGACATGTAATTGAACATGTGTGTAGCCACAGAATTTCTTCTTCATGTTTTGTAGACATTTGGATTTATTGTGCTTTCCCTGTGGTGGAGGAATGTCTAAAGTTCAAAGGAGAGAGAAGATGCCTAGATCCCTATTTAGTCTTTACTGCCTGCACTGTTAGCCTTCTCCAGCCAGACAGCTCTGCTGCTTTTCTGCCACAGCTACTCAGGCACAGATGTAGAAGATGATGGTAGGTTTTCCATGGACGTTTCCATGGTTGGGTTGCAGACTACGGCATGTTGCCATAGAGCTCATTGTTGGAGTGATTTACAGTGACCAAAGTATGCATACTGTGGTGGTCAGTGCATCTCGTTAGTGATGCTACTCAGCTGTTCACACAGAGAACTCAGCGCCATGGTTTCTGGTTCTTGGGCTTGGAATATTTCCACCATTTTCATTTTTTCAGGAGAGTACTACTGTTGTGGTTATGTGTGCCAAGAGAACATTTGTCGGTTGTATTTGCAGCAGTGCGCGCTGGTGTGCCAACGAGATTCACAGGACGGTGGGCACCAGCTCTGTCCCTCACACATTGCCTTTTGTGCTCAGAGTAACAGGAGAAGAGCTCGCCTCATGCAGGGGGTTTCCTCTGTGCGGGGCAGGCTTGTCACTTCCAGTGGCGATGGAGTTTCCTTGATGCATGTGTGATACGAAAACTCTCCCAGGACGACACAGTGCCACAAGCTTCATGTTGTCTTCCTTGCTGTGATTGTCCCTGAGGCTTAAGATTGCTGTGGTGTTTAGGCAGTGGGCTTGAGGTGGAATAGGTTAAATTCTGACTCTGTTGCTTGCTTGCTAGTTGAATAATTTGGTGTAATTCATGTACTTCTTAGAGCCTCTAATTTCTCATCTGCAAAGTGAAAATGATACAACGTTTTATTGGGTTGCTGTGACAATGAAAGTAGCAAATTCTACATAGTCCTGGTGTAGGTGTGTGACCGTGCTCGTAGCTGTTTTGTGAACTGTGATGTCCATGTAGGGGGAACTATGTTTGGAAAGGAGGAGTCTCTTTACTGTACCGAGCCCTGTCCATATTGGGGACCTGCATCTGTCTCTGTCACTACTCTGGGAGCATATCTCTTGGTTTATACAGCTGTCTACTGCTCCGTGGGCTTGCCAGCGTGAGGGTGTGACCACTGCCTATAATCTTCTTACTTGTGTCCCTGTCCAGGCAGTCCCTGGCACTCCTCATCCTAGCTGTCCACCCAGCCTGGTGCTTGCTGCTCTTTGAAGGGAAGACTTCCGGCTCTAGAGAGCTTTTTGAAAGCAGGTCTGCAGCTGCCTGAGAGACAGGTGCAAGGCTGTGGAAGCTATAGTCAGACAGAGTGCAGATCTTGTACTTCCTGCAGCATTTCTTTAAGTCCTGTGAGACCACATTCTATCCTGTGAAGTGACGTCTTCGCTCCTTGTGAAAGCCTAAACGAGTAAAGGAAAGTGAAAGAGAGAAAGAGAAATATTGGAAAGCAGGATAATTCAAAAGGAGATTCTCTGTGCCCAATTTGAATGTGGTTATTCTTAAAGGACAGGGATGCAGATTCAAACATATTAGTAATCATTATTCTCATTATATTGACTAAAAGAATAGTCAATATACACTCAGTGGCACAGGGCCTACCTAATGCAAGCCAGAAGTCCTGAGTTTGATTCCTGCCCCCAGACCCCAATATATGCCTTTATATACTGACTAAAGAAAAGAGTTTGACCCCAGCTTGTGGGGTAAAGCAGCAAGTAGGGTGACAAGGGCATGAGATGGTCTACAAATTCAGGTTTCTTTTAGGCTCTACATTCACATCCCACACTTTATAAATTGAGAAGTGCTGTGATACTTAATTCACTTAACAGACAAATCCAGTGTATAGAAGCTTCTTACGAGTTTGTCTCGTCCTGCTGTCTATCACTGACTATGATAAGGGTGGCAGATGTTCAGTGACTTGGTGATACCTTGCCTGTCTTGATGTCCCCACTCCTCCAAATACTGGCTGAGCGGTCTTGAATAAGTCACATAGCGCTTCTGTGCTCTAGGTTCCTCATTTGCAAATCCAAGTGGCAGTGGCACCCATCTCAGAGGGCTTCGGGATTTGAACATACAAGTACTAATAAGCAGTGCTTGACATATGCGTATCACTCCATAAATTTTGATTAATATTATTGTTTCTGTTTTTTTTTTTAACTTCTTTATGGTTATTCCCTCTCCCGTCATTATATGCCATGACTCTTATAATTACTATGCAACTACTATGCCCAGTTCTTAGGACAGTGTCTACTCCATGGCAGGAGCTGTAGTTAATATTTGAGTGAATGCATATGCGAGTAGATGAATGATGGGAGCGAATGAGTGTCAGCTCTCTGTTGGTTGCTTTGTATACAGAGGAGGGAACACATGGTATCTTCTTGTAAAGCAGCCAGTCAGGCTCAGGGAAGTGAAACCCACAGCTATGAAACAGCAGAAGGTGCAAAGTCACACTCAAGGAAAAGAACAGATGGCACCAGGCTGGGCGGCAGGATCAGAGAAGCAGTGGCCTTACAGACCTTGGTGGGTGGCTAGTTGATAGTGAACAGAACAGCCTTATCCTTTCATCCATTTAAAAGTGTAAACTACTGCTGGGTCCCTCTCTCCCTACTTTTCAAAACATTTCTATCTCAATTGTTCTCTCCTTTTAAGCATAAGCTATTGCAGAGTTGCAGAAGCTTTTAAAAGAAAGGTAAAAGAGCTTTAATGATTTAAAAGGCTTTTAAGAAATCAATTCATATAACTTCAAAACTGATTTTGAAACAGCCAGTTTTACTTTTGGCTGCCTAGGATTCATTTGTAATTTTGTACTTCTTTTTCTGTTTTGTCTTGGAATATTTATTTGTATGGAATATTTATTTGTTTTTTAGAATTTTTTCCTTATCTGTTCATATAAACTCAACCAACATAATTCTTTTTGACAATAGTAGTAATAAAAACCCTGATTCATCTCAGTCTACGGATGAAGTTTACGGAAGCTGTTTACCAGTATACTCTTGGAGATTACAATAGCTGTTTCTTTTTGCCAGTGGATAGTGAGATACATGAAAGAAATAAAAACATACCTGATATACGAGGGCCACACTCTGTAATAGGCAGGAATCCTTACTAGGGTCCATCAGAGAATTACCGGGAGGTTGTGGTGCCTGGGTCTCCTCTACTGTCTTCACCACAGAGGGCCAGGTCAGCTCTGGGTGAGTGTTTTTTCTAAGGGATGAATCTTAAGCTCAGGGTAACATTGATGAAGGTAGCCTATGTGTGGCTGAAAGTCATAGACCTACATGATGTCTGTATATATAAAGAACTCTCTTTATGACTGTGGGGCTCTGACCGTAAAAAGGGACTAGGGAGGAGTTTCCTTTTCATGTATTTGTACACAAATGATTTTCTGTCCAAGTGGAAGGCCGTATTGAAATACAACATGAATGCAAAGTTGAAAGTTGTGTATGAGTGAGTGAGTGTATGTGTGGTGGGGTAGAGAGTACTGGCGCCTTCTATTATGACACATAGAAATTCTCAGGGACTTTCACAGTGTTGCCATGGGCTGAGTTTTGCAGCTCTTGAGGGATTAGCTGTTAGTAAAACTTCTTCCACCCTCCAAGGTGCCTTGAAATAATTGGAGATCAATGTGTGCTATTGGGATGGACTGAAAGGGCAATGAGTGATACCAAAACAGTTGCTCAGTTTATTCTTAGGTATATCAGATTTCTGGTTTCCTTTCTCTTTCTCTGTCTCTGTCTCTGTCTCTTTCTTTCCCCACATTCTCTTCTCTTCCCTCTTCCTTTTTTGTTCCTTTTCTTCCTATGCTTTCTTTCAGGTTTTCCTGAAATGCATGGAAGAGATCCTTTTTAATTGAAATAAGACAGTAATACAGCACCCAGAGATTCCTTGAGCTCATGCTTCTGGTGAGAAAGCAAATAAGGTCTGTTAAGATCTCCTGAGGGAGAGGGAATGAATGTGATTATCAGCAATAAAACAGAAAAGCCCTGGCAGGGATGATACAAAATAGTATATCATCAGAAAGTAACTAATATTTGATATTGGAATGCATTTTTATTTTTGGCTCAGGATTCACCTCCCTGTATTCTGCCTGGACACCGTTGGAATGATTTAGCATTCCTTAAGCACATGCTATTACGGCCAGAAAAGTGGCAGGCTGAGGCATGCTGGTGACCAGGGGAAAGCCGGCTGGATTAGACATTTGCCACAGGTCTTGTGTTCATGTAACTTAAAGGGTGGCTGCTCCTACAGAGGAAAACAAGAAACTAGAAGGCAGGCCAGCAAGGAGACATATAGAAAAGGGTAATATATGCTTGGCAGCATATTTTTTAATACTAGTTACTAGCGTTCTCTTTAGGCCCTGAAAAAGAGTGACCTTTTCTAATTCTTTTTTTTTTATAGAATTCTGGTTGTTATTAGAAAACTTATCAGAATTCCCAGTGAAACGATGTAAATGCCTTTCCTTCAGATATCTTGGAGTCTTAAGTGGAGTTGTCTGCTATTGCAGATTTTCTGTATTTTGAGAGCTGGGAGGGCTGCCACAAATGTGGTCTCCTTACTACCACTGATTAGCACAGCTTTGGTGCCCAGTTTGGTGCCCTACTTCTTTCTAGACATTCTCAACTTTAGCCAGACAGAATTAACCTCTCCCACTGTGATCCTACAGAACTTGGTATTTTTTCTTTGATATATTCACCCTAATGTATTACCCTTTTCTATATGTCTCCAGCATCCCTGTACAGTGCTGGTACCTACAGCTTTCAGAATTTCATAAGAAATTGCCACAAACTCCAAAGAAATTGCCACATCTCCAAAGATGGAGATGCCTCCATCTTTCCTCCTTAGGACATCATACATTTACTATCTCCTTGTTTCTATGAGTTAGGAGTCTGGACACAGCGTAGCTCAGAGCTCCATGCACAGTATCCATATCCAGTGTTTCTGGGGCTGCTCTCTTCTGAGGCTTAGAGACCCCTTCCCAGCTCCCAGCTGAGCAACTGTAAATGACAGCAGCCAGGGACTGGTAGAGCTACACAGCCTGAAGTGAGCCAGAACTTACAATTTCTCCTCCTTCTTCTTTCCCTTCTTTCCTCTCTCGCTATTTTTCTTCTAATGCTTATACCTTAGCATTACCAAAACAGTTCACTAGTGATACATGGCTTAGAAGGTGCAATAAGGAAGCAACACCTTCTTTCTTTCTTCTACAAAAAACAAACAAACCTGGCTGTTGTCACGTCACCTATCAGAATCTCCTCATTTCTTTCACTTAGTCACGCAACATCGTATCTGTACCCCTGCAGGATGTATGGCAGTATCAGTTAGTCCCAGTATGAGGCTAATTCACTGTGGTCACAGAACTCATCCAGGTCCTTTCCTTTTAGGCCAGCGGGAGACGATCTCTGATGTCAGGGTGGATCGCAGTACTTTTTTTAAAGGCCTTGTCTGATTAGGGCAGGCCTACATGGGATCACTGAATCAACTTCTTAAAGATCTTAGTTACATTTACAAAATCCTTTTTCTATGTGCGGCAACAGTCATCTTACACACAAATGCCACCCACACTCCTGGGGAAGGGTTAGGTGGCATATGTCATCATAGAAGACATTGCTTCCTTATTGCACCTGCAAGCAGTGCATCACTAGTGAACTGTTTTGGTAATGCTAAGGTGTAAGCATTAGAGGAAAAATAGCAAGAGAGGAAGGAAGGGAAAGAAGGAGGAGGAGAAATTGTAAGTTCTGTCTCACTTCAGGCAGTGTAGTTCCACTAGCCCCTGGCTGCTGTCATTTGCAGTTGCTCAGCGATCAAGAGCTGTGAGTTTGCTCAGTTCTGCTCAGGGGTGGCAGCCACAGTGCGCATGGAAGGGGACAGGCAGTGACCAGCGAGGGAATCCCCCTCTGCTATGCTTTAGCTTCCAGAGAGCCAGTGTCTGCCTTAGGTTGTGAGATGGAAGGGTGTCTTTATTGATTCCTTGCAACCACATGCACTTCTGGCACCTCCTTTCCTTCTAGTAGCAGTGAGATAGATGCATTAGGTGTGGACAGAAAGCTTTCATTCAGATCTCCTGGCTGTGGTTAGCTGCAGTCATATCAAGCCGTGGCATCTGGGTTTAATTGGAAAAAGCAGAAAGAACGTGGGCATTGTGGAGCTCATGTTGTGCAAGTCTCCATGACTCAGTACTGCTAAGCCCAGCCTGGGGACCTTCCTGCACAGACAACAGCCTGCGTCCCTCCATGGGCCCAGGGCCTGGGTGCCACCTTGTATAAACATTGCTGCTTTGAGTGCGTGCACAAGCAGAGAGATGACACATTAGTAGCAGCTGGAGGATCTCATTATTATTTGGAGGAAACTGTGAAAACTGAAGCCTCGTAATTCACAAACAGTAAGAGCTTTTGTTTCCTCTGGTTAACGATCAGATCTATTCTGAGTGTCTTTCTGGGTAGTAAGAACCAGCATTTTGCCTGGAAGCACCACAGTATATATTCCTCCTTTATAATATTTAGAAGAGCCTGTACATGTTTTTCTTCCCCTTATTCCCTAACATGCTGGACCTTTAAATCCCTTGGGAGCTGAAACAGCTTTGTGGCCTGGGGTGTCTCTGAGTTGATGCAGGAATAGTAGGTCCTGGCTTGGAGTTGGAGGCATCTTATTTTGTAGTCAAATGCCTCCATCTTAGGGGCTGGATTCCCAGAGCACATCCTTCTAAATAGAAAAGGCAGGGAAGCACACTCCAGAGGCGCTTTAGAAGGGGAGAAGTATGCTGTTACTAATGTTTTAACTGGTCCAGGCAGACTGCATCTTCCTAGTTCTGAGATATAAAATCAAAGGCTACAAAACCCCCCTCCCTCATGAAGAGCATTGGAATAGTTGCCCCTGGCCTGGGGCAGGGGGGTTGCTATGTGTAGGAGTGCTGCATTTTCAGAAATTTGTTTGTGGTCCTTGGAATGAATGCAAGCTGACTGGAGAACTGCTGGTTTTGAGACAACGGTCCAGTTGATTCTACAGAGCAGGGAGAGTCATTAACGTGCACAACCACAGCTTCTGACCATGAGCAGAAGGCTGCAGACTGGATAGCTACCTAATAGGGACCCGTAAAACAGGTTGAACACCAGCTCCCATAGTTGGTTTTCTTTCTTTCTTTCTTTCTTTCTTTCTTTCTTTCTTTCTTTCTTTCTTTCTTTCTTTCTTTCCTTCCTTCCTTCCTTCCTTCCTTCCTTCCTTCCTTCCTTCCTTCCTTCCTTATCTTTTTGAGATAGGATCGGTCTCCCTATGCAGTTCTGGCTTGCCTTAAGCTCACTTTTGTAGCCCAGGCTGGTCTTGAACTCAACATGGATCCTCCTGCCTTGGTCTCCCAAGTGCTGGGATTATAGGCATGTGCCACCTCGCCCAGCCATTTGTGTTTGTTTTTAACTTATCAGAGGAACATTGAATACTACAAAAAGCAGGCCATCTTAAAATGCCATGGAACAAGATGTCAGTTAATATTAGATGGATTAATATACTATGTCTCTGGCCTGTGGATCTTGTTCAAATATATGTCCACTTAAGTAGGGGAAGTAGATGGTGTTTCCCTATATTAATACTTCTGTGAGGGCTGAATGTGCAGCAGGCTTACAAGTGCTTTTGCTAGGGTTTATCACTGTGGCTGTGAGTGTGGATAATGAAGAGATGTCAGCAATTAAATAATCACCAGCCTCTTTCCCATACTACCCTTTTGGTGGCTTTTCTCTCATTCCTACATTTCAGAGACTCTTTCTGTGAACTCCCGAAGACAGCAGGCGACCTTCTCCCTAACAACACACTAGGGCAACACAAACATCTGAACCACTGTCAGTTAACAAAATTTCATGTGAGAAGTGCGTGTCAAATGGTTTGTTATCTGGCAGCTTAAAATGTCAAAGCCTTGGATCCATGATAAGAACCTTGGTCTTGCAAAGTTAGCTTTATGAAACTTCATTGTAATTCAGGAAGGCTTGCTTGTAGTCTGTCAGTGAAAATAACAGGTTTAGAAAATGGTTCATAAAGATGTGGAGCCTCTTGACCAAATAGGATGTGCACGGGAAACCCTTAGGGTATTTGTTTTGAATTTCTAGATCAAGACTGCTGTATAGCATTATTCCTCTCTCATACCCTCCTCTAATTTTAAAAACATTAAGTCACGTACTAATTACTCTGCTTCATAATGAGATATCTCTGAGAAAGCCTTGTATGAGTCTTTTCAATGAAACAGCTTTCAAATTAATTGAAACACTTGTAAACAAGAGCTGTAGTACTGTCAGTGTGTCCTACCCAACACAACCACAGAGCTGCTAAGGAACAGTAAGGAATCACGTGGTCTTGTGATGCAAGTATTCAGGGCGATGCCCATTACGTTCTGCTTTCAGTGCATTACTGTTGTGCTGGAGGTGTAGACCTGGGGCAAACCTGGAAGATGAGCAGGCCAGCTGTTAATTAATATTTTGCAGCAGGACTTGTGTGTGATGAGCTCTTTTTATGAGACTAGAAGTCCCTTTTCATCCCTCCCTCCCCTCTTTTTTTCGTATCAGGAGTCTAACTCAAGACTCTATGCTTGCCAAGCAGGTGCTGCCACAGAACTACATCCCAGTCCCCTCTTGCCTCTCTGCATTCTTAATCACATCATATGTA
Source organism: Capromys pilorides (assembly GCA_004027915.1). Lineage (NCBI taxonomy): Eukaryota > Metazoa > Chordata > Mammalia > Rodentia > Capromyidae > Capromys > Capromys pilorides. Next base: position 2,752 of record PVKN010011263.1, on the reverse strand, counting down.
GGCTAATTAGAATGGATGTAGAGGAGAAATCTACTATCACCTAAGGCATTTTTTTACTAAGATGCGAACAGTTAAATGTAGTCCAGTGATACCAAAAGGGACGGAGCTTTTGGAACACAGAGGAGCAGTATCCAAAGGAGAAGTGAGAGAAATTATAAAGATTTCAATGTTGGCTTAGTGCTGTTAAAGCTCAGGGAAGAGAAATTTATACACCAGGGTTAACTCTTGAGTCCCCATGTTAATCTTATTGGCAATAGGTAGTAATAGTAGTAGTAGGCATATTTTAATGACATTTTGGATATTGAAGTGTGTATCTGGAACTCATCTGTTTTTAAAGTGGCTATATCACTGGGTGAGCTTCTACATGGCTTCTGCAACAGATCCAGATTAATGAAATTCAAAAAAAAAAAAAAATGCAACACCACCACCTAGTCCCTCTGTTACTATTGTAGCAGAAAATAGGTTCATGTGCCTTTGCTGCTGTGATCATTGGATCCTTGGAGGTGAGGGCTTTTTGAGAGCTTTGTTGGCTCTGTCAGTCTCCTGTTCTTTCACTGCCTGGCTAAGGCGAAGCAGCAGGTTGGCTTTTGCCTCCTGTCCCTCACGGCAACCCTCCAGCTTGGTGAGCAAATGGGCCATGGTGTTGACTGTGCCCAGCAAAGTGAGGCCACGTGGGAAAATCAGACAGAAATAATGGAAAACAGCAACACAACACAAATGAACTGAGAGTTGAAATAAAACAAATGTGGCCCAGAGGATTTGGATGTGGGAACTGAAAGAAAGACAGCCAGTCAGAATCCGGCTGTCTGCTGACCCGCGCCATGCAACAGGCACGTAGATTTATTTTTTTCACCTGAATCTCACAGCTGAAGGTGACTTGGGCCTTCGCGTTGATCTCCTTATCTTCTTTGATATTCTGCCTTAGCCAGCCGCATACTATTGGGTGTTTTTGCTTCCTCTCTTCCCATTTCATAATTGATTATCTTTTTTTTGGTATAATCCAAAATCATTAGTTTAAGAAAAGGCAAGGCTTAGCAAAAAGTTGCTCATTTCATAGATTTGTGACAGTTTTAAAACACCGAATGCATTATCATTGTAAGACACAAAGGATCTTTGTGGCAAGGCTTTCCTACCAACAGGAAAACTGTTCTCCCCCTCCCTCTCTCCCTCCCTCCCTCCCTCCATCCCTCCGTCCCTCCCTCCCTCGCATGTCACTTCCCATCTTCCCTCCCTCCTTGCTTCCCTCCCTCCCTTCCTCCTTGCCTCCTTCTCTCCCTCCCTCTTTCACCTGTATATGTATTTGTTGATTTTTATCTTTTGAGTAGCAGCGAACAGTGAGCAGTGAGACTCTCATGGGTGCTTTGGGATCCTTTGGTTGTCTTAAAGGGGAAGAATATGTTGCTGATGGATGAGAATCCCAAGTGCCACCAAATACATCATATAGGGATTGGCTCAGGAATAAAGCTTGTGACCTCAAGTGCTCATAACAACGGACACCTCAACATTTTGCTTAGTAAGGAAACAGCAGTTGTATTTCTCCAGATGGAGGGTGGAGCCAGAATCTTAACACATTTTTCAAAAATGTGTTCTTAAGAAATCCCCTTTGATCAATGCCAGAAATGATTTAATTCCTGCATACCGCAGTCTCAAGGAATGTTCTGCAGCAGAGCTTCTAAAGTCATAGAACTGAGAATCTTCACAGGGTTATCAGTTTTGATATTAGATGTTTAATTTGACAGCAAGTTAAGTCTGTGTTTCCCTTTTATAAAAGTTCTTGCTGAAATTTTCTGTAAACGATGCCTGCCTGTGATCAGGAGTGTTAAGGGCTAATACTCTGCTTGTTTCTGAGGGCTAAGGGAAATAGCCAGTGGAACTGCCAGCCACAGGAAAGAGGGTGAAATTCATGGCACCACGACATCTTCCGAGATAGCTAAGTCTGACCTATACCTGGCACTAGAGCTCTGGGTTGAGTGTTCAGTAGAATGATTTCCCTCCTTCTGAGGCTCACTAACTCTTCTGCTCTCTCCCCTGGAAAGCTCCTGGTGGGGAAGCCACTCCAGGTAGCACAGCTCCAAAACACAGAGTTAGATTCCTGGCCTTCGGCACAGTGTACTCACCTAACTTCTGGCAGAATTGTTCCTGTTAGGTCTTGATTTTAGCTACGGCCCCTACGTTTCTCTTCTGTTTAATAGAATAAACGTTTGTGATTTAATCTCTCAGTTGGACTTCTTTGACATTTTGAACTTAATTATTTGCTTTTGAAAATGTTTTATCTAAGGAACTTTGCTTACTTTGCTTCCTCTGTCCACCTACAATTTAAGCTTCTTCAGATCAGAAAACTTATTTCTACATAATACATTTTTATATCCATGGAGAAGATTTTTTTTATTTTAGATTAAGGAATGGATTTCAGGGCATCTGCTAGTGTGTGGCTTTGGGCAAGTCTTTTAATCTTTCTGAGCTCTAGCTCTCACTTTTGCAAAATGGGGATGACCAAGGGGTGGTAGGAGAGTTGAGTGAGAAAATCCAGCCAAAGCAGGGTGGTTGACCTACAGCATACAACAGGTGAGAGCCTCAGTGAGGCCACAGTGCTTCTATTCATTAGCATTTTGCGACTTTTAAAGCGTAACTAGAGGAGTGATGCGTATGGGGCAGTGTAATGATTTTCTGAATAAAACAAAGGATATCGTGAAATAAATCAAACATTATTATTCTAAGAGTGATTGAAGGAATAGGACATGGAGCTTAGTAG
>PVKN010011262.1:0-21843 GCA_004027915.1 Capromys pilorides | reverse complement strand
AGAGGCTATGACTTCCTGGGGCTTGAAAGATTACACAGCAGAGCTGAAGCATCAGACCCCCAAAATATTAGATACTATCTCAATAGCATAATGCAAATTACTTCCTTTGTACATCTCTGAATATGGCAGAGGTGAATGCAGGCCTCCTACCTAGCCCAGCTCACAGTGCTCATCTTCATACAATTCCTTCAGTGCTCACCTTCCCAAAATTCCTTTTCACAAGCCACTTCCCCTTCTCCAGTGAATGAAGCCCCAGTGTAGCCCTGGGTCGCTCTCTTGGTTCCGGAAAGCCATCTTCATGGCTGGACTTAGGGCCCCTTGGCTCCCCAATAATTATATATATATATATATATATATATATATGTCTTAATGTTTTTGTTATCACCGTGGGTTGCACTGGGAGTGGTAGACTGGAATTAAGCTGGTGGAATTCCAGTAACGGGTTTTAGGATTGTAAGTGTAGACTTCTTGGGCCGAGATGAGAACCAGGAAGGGACTCCGACACTCTATGGTTAACATAATAAGAAATGAGGGCACCCAATGTCTTTTAAGTAGAGAGACATCTCACAGAGAGTAAAGGCTTGGAGAAGAGACAGCTGAATGAGAGAGAGAAAAAAACCTCATTACCTTAAAAAGACAACAGCACAAATGTTTATAAATTGAGAAACAGTGGTGCTATTAGTTTTTTGGGTACCCTCAAAAGATATGTTCAAATCCTCAGTACCTGAGAAAGTGACTTTATTTAGAAACTGGGTCCTTATAGATATAATTACATGAGGTCATGGGGTGGCTTTAATTCAGTCTGACTGCCTTCATGGGAATGAAAATATCACATGAAGACAGACAGGGCAAGCCAATGAATGCTAGGGATCACTGCTATTCCAGAAACTAGAAGAAGAGCCACAAGGCCTTCAGAGGGTGCAGGACTCTGCTGATACTTGGTTTTGAATTTGCAGCCTAAGGTGCAGAAGATAATACATTCTTGATGTTTTATGCCACCTAGTTATGGAACTTAGTCACAGCAACCCCAGGAGACCAAAACAAAGAGTGTACCTATGTTATTTACAGTTACAATGACAATCATCCAAAGACCTACAAAAGAGGGCCAGATAGAAAAATATTGTCTCTGGGAGGTAAGCTTAATTAAGGGAGCCCTGTGCTACTTTTTTTTAAAACCATACACAGTTATTACTTTGATCTTTTAAAACATGCAAATGAAATACTATCCACTGATGTTATCAGAAGAAACTGATGAGCTCCTTCCATGACTGATGATGTACTCTGTGGACTGACATCCACCTCCTCCATCTCTCCAGCTGTTTTTCACTCTCCTGCCTTCATGTTCCCTAGCACTGTCCCTGCACAGGGAGAACGCAAGTGAGCTGTGAGGGCACCAGCCTGGTCTGTGAAGTAAGCTAATGCCTATGTAGCTACAGCCTCACGCATGCATCTGCTGCCTCCATCTCAAATCAAACACAAATTATGTTTGGATTTTCTGTGGGTTTGTATTCAGTGATTTTCTCTATTAACTTGATAGATTAAGAATTGACTACAATGAACTCCAAGAATCGAAGAGAGCTCATCACTGGCTTCCTTTGAAGATTAAAAATGCAAAACAGTTCCCAACAAAGATTTCAGTAAGTTAGTTACTCATTATCAAAAAACCACACAATAGCACTTCATCATCAACATTTGCTCATTACATTTACTGAACCCATAAAAGAAATTCTAAATGCTTCCCCATGGTCCAGGTCAAGGGTCTCTATTGTATGAGACAGGCTGTGACTCTCCTGGTTGTCAGAAGTCCCATGCCTTTTGCTCACTCTAAGAAGAATGCTCACATTGAAATTAGAAGTTCATGTTTAGCAAGATGTTGCCATCACCTCCCACATGAACAGGCCTATTGATGACTGGGCTATCTAGAGCAAAAGTCTCAGGCCCCACCCACCAGGGAGACCCACAGAATACATATTAGCGTCTTTAGTGTGGCCCAGAGAAAGAACAGTATGCAAAAGACAAACCTGAGTGTAAGAAAAGCTTACCAGAAGGCTATTTGCACACAGCTCCCTGGCAGCTGGGAAGCATCGTGCCATTTGTTGGTGCTGACGTAGTGCCAGGTGGGTGAAACCTGAATGAAATGCCTAATAGCTATCATGTGGGTGAACACACAGGAAGCAGAACAAAGGAGCAACATTTATCAGCAGTAGAATCCTGATTGCAGTCACTGCCCAAGGGGAAACTGTTTGCTTTTATTTTCACCCTAGCCTTTGGTTCCAGCCATCCAGGTGACTACCTTACACTGCCTGCTTGGTTTTTGGACCACTAGACTCAGCCAGTGTTTTCCCATTCTGTTCCAGGAGGCAAAGTCAATCCAAAAGGACTGGCAAAAGCAGGTGGGAATTAAGAGCCTCATGGATGTATGAATCTCTATTGAACAGGAAGAACTTAAATGACTCAATTTTTACTATCTACCCTTTAATAGAACTCTCCCTTCTGGTCCCTCATAAATTAGAAATCATGGACCCATTTACAGCTGACTGTACTGGTTACACACATCTGCTTTCTAATTGTCTCAGATACCATTCTCCACAGCTGGCTTCTCCTTTCTTGCTTTTAAAACTTCACCTCTCAACATACTGTGATGAAGACCAAACCTGTAGACTCAGATATTCCAGAAACCTGATATATTGGTTGTGGTTTGGACATGCTTAGGTACTTCTCATCTGTTATTTTTCTTGGTAACATTACCAGTGCCATAAACAAATTATATATTTTTAGTGAAGGTATCCTAGCACCTTGAATAATCCTAGCACATCTTTCACTACTATACATAAGCTGAAAGATCTAATTTTTCTTATCCCATACATACACACACATGTATACACACAAAGCAATGTATTATCTAAATACAAAGCCAGACTTCCTGAACAATAAACTGAAAATATGCCAATATCCTTTGGATCTCCAATTTCTGAATTAACTCTGTTTCAGAGATACAAAATTTAAGGCTTTAATATCTCATTTTACCAAGAGTTTTTAGTAGCTACTACTCTACAAAACTTTTATACACAATAGGGAACCCATGTCAGCAGCTGCCTTATCCAGAAGCCAAGCTCATGTTGGTCCACAGCACTGGAAGCTGGCACAGAACAAAACTGAACAACTAGGCCAGGCCAGTTCTTTAATCTCAAGGAAGGAACATTACTCAACTTCTTAAATCAGGCTTATAGCAAATGAGAATCCTCACTGTGTAACTTACCAGGGAAAGGTAACTATGGAGATGTCCCATCTTACTACTAAAAAAGGAAAAGAAGAAATGGACAGAGTATCCACATTTTTTCTCATTCCCCAGTATAAGATGAAGTGCAAGAAATAAGAGGAACAATAACTGCTTCAATACAAGAAACAAAATGAAGATGAAAAACAAACATGAGCTGGACCGGGAAAAAGGCACAAAGGAACAGAAATGATCTTTTGATAAGAATGGTATTACATAATACAGACCCCACAACATATTAAACACTGCACTATAAATCACTTTTCCACAAAGAATTAGAAGCAGCAGAACAAGCACAAAAATCAATTAAGCTCCAGGGAAGGACTCAATTCTCCCTTGAGGAGCTTTATCTTAGCCAAACACTGGCAAACTCACACAGGTACTGTCAGGGTATTTTTTGTTATCGCTCGAGCTTGTCTGTCCACAGAGCGATTTTCCAAATTTAGTGTGCAAAAAAAGGTTAAATAGGAGGAGTAGAATGTTCTTCCATTTAGCAAATAAGCAAATCCATCCCCGTGCCTATGGCTCATCAGGCCTACTATTGGTGCACACATTCTAAATAGCTAAGGGCCAGCCACACCAAGGACCAGCCACAAGATGTGAGACAAAACGTTGTCCCTGCCCCTGAGCAGCATAATAGCACCATCATACTTACAGCTCCCATCCAGAACAAGAAAGACATGGGGAAAAGCAGTACAATGCTTGGCTCATAGGAAGCACCAAAAGCATATTCACCAAAGGAACAGGGAGCAAGAAATATACCTTTAACCCAAGGCAGTAAAACGTCCAAGCCAAAGTGCTCCTTCCATTAGCCACAAGAGAGCTGGGTGGGGAGCTTTACCTCTTTGAGGACAACTCAATTCAACATGTCTTTGTCAAATGAATAAGAGAAAGAGATGATTGTGAAACTTCCAAAGACATAAAAACATTCTCAAGGTAAACCAGGTTTTTATTATACTACCTATGCTATTTCAAGAATGCAATGATAAATTTTTTGAAAAATAAAAATGCCGGGGCCAGTGAGATAGCTCAGTGGACTAAAGCACCTGCTTAGGCAAGTTTAGGCAAGTGCAGGGACTGAGGTTCGATCCCCAGCACCACATACTGTGCCAGCCTTGCCCCAACAGTACAGTGAGCCACAGAGGCCAGGTGTGGTAGCACATGCCTATAATCCCAGTACTGGGGAGACAAGCTGCATAATGAGACCCTGCAGCAACCAAATACATTTTTAAAAAAGAAGGAGAAAGAAAACTGTCTTATTTCTCCACACAAAACTGGAATTTTATAATATTGGATTTATATAAAGATGAGAGCACACCTACTTATTTGACTTAGACTAAAAGTACAAGCACTTTGTATAATGTATAAAATAAAGGAAAAAAAAAAAAAACAAAAATGCTGAGGATATTTGTTAACAAATGAGTCCTCACTAATCCACTTAAGAACACGCAAACAGTTAGCAAAAATTTAAAAAAAAGAAGGTATAGGGTCATGCCAGATTGACAACTCAACCTCCTATTAGAGGAAGTACTGGACTTCTGACCAAACCAGAATTCCTAGGACCTCCAGAGCAGCCTTGCTGTACTTCCTGAAAGGCCATGGTTTTGGTTTACGTGCAGCTGGCTAGTGTAGCCTCTCATCTCAAGGTAAGGCTAGTGGATCAGGCACCTTAGCCCTGACCAGTCAGCCATCCTACTGTGATATAAGCCAGTCACTAAAGCCCGAGGATCAAACAAGAAAGTCCTGCTGTAGGCAAACACTTCCCACAACTACGTGAGTGCAGGCCAAGGCCTTGCATCAGTGGTATCACTGAGGAAGGAAGAAGTATATCAGAATTTTATGGAAGAGCAAGCACCAAACTGTTGTTCCCAAATAAAAAACTCAGATCAACAGGGAATATAAAAATGTTATTTAGAACTTCTGTTCTAGGGTGTTTAACACAAAGGAGAGATTGTTGTGCCAGGGAACAAAGTGATCCAATATTCCCAAAGCCAGAATTCTCCCACTGCACATTTTGTTTCCAAAACACTAAGGAATACAGCAAGATTTCTAGCAGGCTAAAGAACCTACTTCTTGTAACAAGAGAAGAGATCCCTGAAATCTTTCACAGAGGGGCTGAAATCCTTTCAAGAAAACTTAATCGTTAAGTGAGCATCAACACTTTGGGCAGCCAATACAGATGGTAAGCTAACCTCTCCCTATGTACAGGGAATAGGTAAAGGTGGTGGTGGTTAGAGTTTAAAGCTGCAAAACATTCTAGTAACATTCAGGAAAGTAAGGAGCCTCAAGCACTGTTTAAGAATTAACTCTTTGGACCTAGGGTATCAGGCAGCCCGGTGCAGTTTTACTTCCACTGGGATTGTTGACAGAAAGAAACAAGCAGTGCTCACTGACTTCACAGGCTTAGGACCTGTCATATAATCTATAGGTGCATCAGACCATAAGGAGACATCTTTTACCCCGTGGAAGCTGGAGGACAACAGGATGACTAACAAGTGACCTCTCTCTCTCTCTCTCTCTCTCTTGAATGTCCACTATATTGAACTACATTATAGGATGCAGAGCTAAAGACTACAGTCAGAAAGAAAACTCAGCATGGCAATACAGCTCTCTTATTTTTAAACGTTTAATTAGTTTTTACTCATTCATGCAAAACAATCACATCATGGTTCTTTGCTTTTCCCCTCCTTTACTGGTCTCTAGTTTTCTGAAAGGCAATATAATATGGTCAGAGATCCTATGCTTTGAAACCAACTTCGCCCCATCCAACCGTAGCTCCATTATACCTTGGGATCAAGGTTAAGTCACTGGACCTCTCTCCAACTCAAGTAGAATTCAGATGCCCACCTTTACCACTTCTGATCCCTTGCAAACTACGTGTGTAATGACTTGAGTAAAATGTTTAGCGCTCAGCCAGTCCCGCCAGCAGGCAGCAAGTTCCTATGTTCAAAGATCATGTTTTGCCCATCTTTGTACCTTCTATTGCACTTGCATGTAGTATTGCCTCATGTTAAATTTAACAAGTTAGTAATAAGTTTTCTTTCCTCTACATCTTTTCTTCTGCTTTTGCCTCTAACCTCTGTCTGGCAGTGTACTGGAATGCTTCTGCTTAGTCACAATTAACATTCTGTAACTCCTCCCTCCCCCGTAAAACTTGACACTTGTGCTCCAAGTATTACTTGATCAAGGGCTGCAACAGTGGTAAAATTAAATATGAGATGACTTCACAGACTGGCCCACTGCATCTCCTTTTCCTGGATTATCCAGGGGCCCTGGTTAGAATCAAGTATACGAAGAAAATACATAAAGAAGTTGCAAACAAGTCTAGGAGAGCAAAAGATAAAAATTAGAAAATGAAGATCAAATTCACAGTTATCTCCAAAGTACTCATGTTTGTGAAGCATGCACATACTAAGAAACACGTGTAAGAGGCAAAAATCACAACCAAAACATGAGTGCCAACAAACACTGACCTAATAGAATTTTTTAGGGTGATCACCCACTCAGTTACAGTATTACTTTAGATCACTCCTCCTGATACAGTACATGAGAATGAAAACATTGATGTATGGCTCTTATAGCCAATTCCACACCCATGCCTCTTACTTGTCCCAACTCACTCAGGCAAAAAGTTGTATTTCAAGGCATTTCCAAGTGGAGAGCACCTATCCTCTCAGATAATGAAAGAGAATAAAGGCATCATCTGAGATGTGGCAATGAGAAGGGCTGCTACTGCTTATAAGATGAGAACAACAATGTCCACAAAGCAAAATGCACAGAGGTAGGGTGAAGAGCCAAAAGGTGAATTCAAAGAAGGTTCAAGATGAAGCAAGGCGCCAAGGTCCTTGAGAGGCTGAGGAGAGCTAGCAGGCATCCACAGCATTCCAGGTGGCTCCAGCCAGAGTTCCAGAGCTTTTCCTCTTGAATCAAAATAAACAGCGATGTAATAAAAAACAAGCACTGGAGCATGACCAGCAGGGCACCTTACTTAGGTTGTGTAGAGAGTGGGCTGAGTGGGAAGGGGATTGATGACAAAAAGAATGCAAAAGAAATAGAAGAAAGGGCTCCATTCCCATGATGCTATTAAAGGACTGGGAGAGAAAGCATAATAACACAATTTAATACCAAACACTTCCCTGTTTTGTCCCATTTGATTTTCTTGGGAACTCACAACCCTAGAATGTAGCTATTACTAACTCATTTAAAAAATTCATCCAGGATTACAGAACTATCAGATGAAGCCAGGGCAGTTGGGTCAGTATAACTCCAGAATCTTTTTTTTCTTTTTTTTTTTTGGTAAGCTATCACACTCTGCTGATTCTCTATTTGAAACAACCTCACACTGACAGCTTACTCAGAGAGGAGGATTTTATAGTCGAGGAATGGGGATAGTCAGTCTGACTATGAGTCAAACCACAAAGGCTATAGAAGAAAAAAACTTGATAAATCTGATGCAGGATATTAGGATAGCTGAAAACCTAAAGCCCAAAACAATGCCCCTCACAAGTAAAACTACAGGCCTAGAGCCCGAGACAATGTCTCAGACAGGCCTGCTTCATGAATCTACGCTCAGAAGGCCCAAAGGTCAGTGGTGGCAACTAGAAAACCTTCACATATAGAAGGGGCTATAAATGTATTTCTAGTTTACAGTCCTTACAAACCTTCTTGTTATTGTAGCATAAAGATTTTAAATGGCCATAATTCTAATTTTTCTGTAATGTAGAAAGGGACACCAAATGATAGGACTGGGATTAAATCCTAGGTAATAGTGTCTTTTTAACTTCACAACTTTCTTTCTGTTGATTGTTCTTTCAACTAATCCTTTGATCTGTTGGTATTTCCTACATTATTGGCAACAATATCTCAAGTGTTACATCGCTTCAATTACTCATTTGATATCTGGTGACCTTTCTTCAAAAAATGAGAAAAGGGAAACTTCTGTGCCTAAGTTGCATGCAGATGATGACAACAGAGAATGACTCTTGTGAAACTGTAGGACCCCAAGCATTCTGTGATTTACAGAGACAAGGTGCAGGATATAAGATCAAAGAGCACTACTGGCTGGATAAAATAATAAAAATTCAACATTGCAAAATGATTTACCTGAAGAACGTAATTAATATGGAACTAGGTTTTCATTTCCTAAATAAATATTTCATAAAATGAGAAAAAAAACAACAACAAGAGCTTCCCCCAAAGTACCACAGCCATCCTCAGCAACAATGAGGAAAGCTCAGTTCCCATCAGGAAAGCCACAATGACAAACTTCTCCAAGAGCCTGAGCAGTACACCATTTTGGCCTCTAGTGCTAGGAAATGATGCCTAAGATGAGGATCAGGCTCAAAGTGAACCACAGCCATTCCCAAGCAACAATGAAGTCCTGAGCCTCTCCTCCAACAAGAGCAGCCAAGTTCACCAGGAAAGCCAGCATGAATAGTCTCCCAAAATAGACCAACAGAGCCAGGACCTTCCAACAGCTTTTCCAAATACTTTCCTAACAGCCTCTTATGCTGCTGCTAACATTTCTCAGGTGGAGTTCCCACAACCAGCAACAACATACTGGTTCAGTTCAGCTGGGTGTAACAAGTTGACCATCAGTTGGCAATACACCACATGAGGAGCAAAGAATGAAGGTAGGTTAGTGCTAGTAGTGCATGGTGAGCAAACAAGTTCATTTACTGGAGATATGTGTTCTTGACTAGTCAAGGACGAAATCTCTGAAAAGAGCCACTAAAGGCAATTCAGAAAGGTGAGCAGGATCTAGACAAAAGGTGGTGATCACGGAGAGCAAGATGAGTTACTCAGGAGAACCAGAACATGCAAAGGTCAGGGGAAGAAGTGCTCTATGTGCTAAGAGCAGCCTCAGGAGGTTGGGGTGGAAGAAAGCAACAGGCTTGGCCAAATCATGGAGCAGTCTCAATACTTTCTCTTGTGGGTTGGCAGCCAACAGATCATTTTAGGCAGGGAATTTCATAATTGAACAGACTTTTCCAGAGGCCACAGTCTGGAGGACAGGTGGGAGAGAAAGAGAAACTAAATAGCCAAGATCATTACAGCAACTCCCAGAAGAAATGATGGAAGTCATGAACTGACACTGAAAGTGGAAAGAACAAGAGGAATGATTTGGGAGACACAAAGGAGACTTTCCAGCTCAAACAGGTGGTGAAACAGAAATTGAGATCAGAGGTAATTCTGAGTTCTGATTTGGTCAGTCTAGAGGACTGCTGTAATTCCCTAAAGCAAGGAGTTCAGGAAAAGGAACAGCTGGGATAAAGGTATAAGATAATAAGTTAAGTCCTGGATGTGTTGATGTTCCCACATCTCACAGGTTTCAGTAGTTAGCTATTGATGCCTAAATTTCAGATGAAGGACCAGGCTTTGAAATGTAGGTTTAGGAGGAATCAGACAAAATTTTAACACTTACAACATCTGGTCCAAGCAAAATACTTAGGCGCAAGTAGGCATAACCTGTGGTGCAGTAGGTCGATGCTTCTTCCCTCCTTCCTCTCTTTTTCTGCTTCCCTCTGTCCCTTCTGCCTTCCCCTTCCGTCTTTCCTTCATCTCTTCTTTCTTTTCTAAAAATATAATAGAGGTCTTTATATGAAGTTTCTTTAAACACTTCATATGAAATAACCCATTTCTGATCAATTCTAGCTAATCAGTGGCAGTGCCTTTATTTTTTCTAAAAGCACTAGATTAGTTTTGTCTCTCTTTATATATAGCAGAAGCCACCAGAAAGTAGTTATGATTGCATAGATGCATCTTCACACCACCGTGAGCCCCATAAAACCTTATTTTTCCAACAATGGAGCAATTTCCATCCACTAGTTGAAAAGAGAGAGTCATTATATTTCTTCCTAGAGTGTGCTGTCTCAAAGCATTCTATGTTTCCTTTATAGCTGACTATATTAAGCAAAACCAGCCCCCATTTTAAGCTTCAGCTACAAAAGCAACCTTCGAAGTAATATGTTTCTTCCAGAAAAAAGAATCATGTTTAAGGAAGATTTCTGGAACAATTTAGCCAAATAAGGTCTGGAGCCAGAGTTTAAGAGCTAGCTTTCTTACTCGCTACAATGACCTTGACCACCTCTCAGCTGCAGTTTCCTCATCTATAAAATTGGGATTAACTGTTGATCCATCTCCAAATCTTTTTCTGGCTCTCAAATTTTGTAAGTTTAGTTTCAGGAAAGGACTGTAATTGGTTTCAGTGACAGTGTAGAAGATTTCAACAATTCAAAACTACCATTACATAGTCAAAGCAATTTCATTTTGAAAATTGATTTCTTAACTGGGTAACAGAAATGGTACCACTGTTATTTGTCACAAAGTTGTTGCAATGTCAAGTATATTTATCGTAAAGGGAAATTTTTATTAAAATGTCGCAGATGTATTCAGTTTTCAAATTTTGTATTTGCCAAAAAATCCATCTCTTTCTGGTCTGAAGAAATCACAAATGGGGACTTATGGGGGAAAATGACAATAAGCTACAGACTGGTTAGCTATGTAAATGACAGGCATACAGTTTAAGAATATGAGATAGAAAGATCAGTCTACCAAAAAGTGGACAACATATTTTTCCCATTTGCAGAGATTTATATGATAATGAAAATAACAGACTCTATTACTTCTTTCTGATGGGGGCCAGATGAATTCAGTTTTGATAACAAAGCTACAATGATTAAGAAGAGCTACTAGGGATTTTAATCTAATGATCCACACAAAGAATAATAGCAAGTAGAAGGTGGACATTTTCATCTGAAAGAATTTTTTTTCCATTATTTAAGTCAAATTGTGATTTCACTAGAATCTATGTACTTTTAGTAAGTGGTAACATGTGTCAGAAGTTAATTGACTTGGGCTGGAGAGATGGTTCAGTGGTCTAAAGCGCCTGCTTAGGAGGGCTCAGGCAACTGTGGGGACTGCAGTTCGATCCCCGGCACCACATGCTGCGCCAGCGCCACCACCAGGGCAGGCTGAGCCAGCCACAAAATGAATAAATAAAGAAACAAACAAACACAACAAGCAAACAAATAAATAAATAAATTTTTTAAAAAAAGAAGTTAATTGACTTAAAATACTGTGATATCATGCAATGTACCTTTATAAATCAAAACCTGATTAGATTAATTTGGAAAAAATTATTTAAAAAAATAATTTCAGTTGAAACAAGATTTTAGCACTATGTTTTCGGTAAACATGAAGGAGAGTGTTAGGTAGCTTTCAAAATTTGTAGCATAGGGGCTGGAGAGATAGCTCAGTATTATAAGTGCTTGCCTGGCAAACACAAGGGCCTGAGTTCAATCCCTAGTTCCGAAAAAAAAAATCAAAATTTGTAGCATACTCACTATTAATAATACAGCAATATAGAAATCTGCTATCTGATTTACTAGAAGCCAAATAAATGGAGGGTAAAATGCTAATAAATTCTTGTACTTAGGCTTCCATCTTTGAAATATCTATCTATCTATATAAAACTACAACTATAAGTACATATATATAACTACAAGAATGTATACTTTTACTTTAAAACATTAATTATATTCAATATCACTTAAAATAAGAGAAAAGGCAAACTAAACTATAAAGCCATTTAACTTAACCATTTTCACAAATATATTTCAAAAAGCTGACATTGCTGCTGGGACTTTGAAATGTTAACTTCTCTCCAGGGAAATTTGACAAAATCAATCAAAATGATTATATTTGGGCTTCTCACTTTGGGTCACAGAAATTCCATTTCAATTTACTGTATCACTGTCAAGTTCAGGAAAAAGGGAAATAACCTAAATATCTATCAGCAAGATACTGGGTGTAAGCCACAGAAGAAGAATCAAAGGTAGCTTTACCAAAGTTCTTTTTTATGTATTTGGTTGTTACAGGGTCTCACTATGCAGCTCCAATACACAGTGATTCTCCTGCTTTCAGCCTCCCCAGTGCTGATATTACAGGCAAGAGCTAATATGCCCAGAGTCTGGTCAGCTCAGCCCACCCTGGGGATGGGGCTAGTGTGGTATGTGGTGCCAGGGATCAAACAGTGGCCCCTGCACTTGCCAAAGCAGGTGCTTTAGTCTGCTGAACTATCTTGCTGACCCCAAGAAGACACTCTTAACTTACGAATATGCACTAACTTCCAAATGTATTTAAAAGATAACTTCAGAGTGCCAGGGAGGTAACTCAGTGGTATAAGCGCCTGCCTGGCAAGCACAAGATCCCAAGTTCAATCCCCAGTACTGGGGAAAAAAAAAAAAGAGAACTTCAGAATATATGTTTCCTACACTGCATAAAAGGGGGCAAAATATGTATATATCCATATGGACATACCCATGTATATATGTATGCCACATATAAGTAAAAATATATAAATACACAAATGACACTAGCAATACAGAGTTAGAGAAAGTAAACAGGTGTCTGAGGTCAATAATGGGAAAAAGACTTCATACCTTTTGGGACCTTATGAACTCTGAAATTTATGAACCTGTTACTTATTCAAAACTATGAATACAGGGGCCAGCAAGATGGTTCAGTGGTCTAAAGTGCCTGCTTAGGAAAGCTTAGGCAACTGCAGGGACCGTGGTTCGATCCTGGCACCACATGCTGTGCCAGCCCCACCCCTAGGGCAGGCTGAGCTGGCCATAATACAAAAAAAAAAAAAAAAAGAAGAAGAAGAAGTAGAATATAAATTACCAAATATAAATACATTATTTACTGATAAGCAATAAATTCACACACATATTATCTTTTAATAAGAATCAAAAGATCTCTTTCACACAACACATACACACACATACAAGGGCAAAAAAAAAGAATCAAATGATCATATTTTTCAAACATTGAAACATTTAAGTTGTGAAATTATAAAATTATGTGATTAAAGTGACAGATAATAAAAATGATTCACTCTTGCTCTTTTCTGGTCTCCTGGAGTTCTTACAAAATAAAAAAAATAAAATGTAACAGTTTGGAGAAAGACCAATTAAAAGGACATAAATCACCATTAATTCCTTCCCCAAATGAATGACAAAGAGACACACGTTCTAATGAACACTAAGTTCAACTGTGTAGACAGGAGTTAGCAATGGAAAGGAACAGATGTCAGACACACATATAAGGTGTTGGAGAGCAATTAAGAAAACATCATCTGACACTGGAAACTTCAAGATGCTGCAACAAATTTGTACTTGAATAGAAATAGCTCTAAGAGTATGGATGGATCTCTAGTTTTTTTGTTTGTTTCTTTGTTTTGTCTTTTTGAGACAGGGACTTGCTATGCAGTTCAGGCTGGCTGTGAGCTCACTTTTGTAGCCCAGGCTGGTCTTGAACTCAAAATGATCCTCCTGCCTCAGCCTCCCAAGTGCTGTGTGGACCTCTAGTTTTTAGGTCATGTGGTTTTGATGTTTTTCTTTGTTCAGTCCAAAGGCAAATACTATCCCAAACTTAACCTATTTTTTACATATACAAACATATCCACATACCATATTTAACCATCCAATCATCTTTGGATAAGAAAAAGATTTTCTATCCCCAGGTAATGAATGATTCAGTTATTTCAAACCATTTATTAGGTTCAACGAAAAGTTTTGGGCACCATCTCTGAGTCAAATATAACAAGAGCTGACCTTCAAGATTATGCTTTAACAATCATCCCTTTTCTTTTCTCTGATACAGAGATTTATGAAGAGAGGTAGAAAAGGGGAAAAGATCCCAGAAGAGCTGATGCTATCTTCCTATATCCACTGAGCAGCTACCAAGAAGTTTTTTTTTTTTTGGCTCCTCTTTGCTTAAAGGTACATTAGAGAAAGCAGTGTTGAGGAATAGGATGTTTCCTCTGGTTTTTAAGTTCCTCTCATTTGTAGGCTTTTCTCCACAGAAACGAAGATGCCACAGGCTGTGGCATTTTTTCTAAAGAAAACCCTGTCAAGGAACCAGGGACTGACTTCACATGTAAAAGACATTAGCACAGCTGGCCAATGCTCTCTCTCTCTATCCCCAGTGACCTAGGCTAAGGAGATATCACATTTTAGACAAGATGCCCTTCCAAGAGTGGAGACGCAACTCAGAAGAAAAAAAAATCTGTTCAAAATCCAAAACTAGGGTCTGGCATCTGCCAATTCAGAACAATAGGAATCAGGGATGAAATGCTGGCCTTTAGGAAAGGGATGTTGAATGTATACATATTAAGAGCAGCAGACCCTTAATAGTTTCATGCCTTTGGTTTTACCTACACAGAGCATTTTCAAATCTACATTCTCTGGTAACAGCTGGGTCAAAGGTAAATCTTGGAAAAAACATCAAATGTAGTTCTTGCTTTCTATTAAAAACTGAAAAGTTTTTGTTTGACTTTTTTTTTTTTTTTTTTTAAGAAGGGTTTTTCCCCCTCTGGCTCAGTCTGCCTTAAGGGTGGGTGTGGAGAGCCAACCGCCATCCTCTGTGCCTGACTGGGATTGCCAGCACAGGCACTTAAACCACTGAGCTAACCCGAAAGTCCCCCTGAGTTTTGAACTCTAATTACTCCAGGTGGAACTATAATTATAAATGATTAGTGCAATCGAAATTTGTGGATTTGAACTGCCACTTTGTGTATTTAGAAGGGATATAGATATGTGTGTTGTATGTTTTATATATGTTCACACAAAGTATACAAACTTGGCATTTTCCACTAAATTTATTTGAGTTTCTACTAAATTCAAACTTAATTCCATTCTGTCCGAGACAGCAGACTCCTCTGGATGGAGGATATGTTTAAATACAAAAACTAATTATGTTATCTCACTGCCTATAAATTCAATTTCTGAGGCAGCCTCTGTTGTACATCTTTTGGAGTCTCTTTGTATTATGGCTTGTTTACAGTCTAGTCTGAAAGCACAGGAAAGACAGAGATCAAATAAGAATAGGATTCTTAACCTTTTCTGAGGGTCTGGTAATAATGAAACATTTTTTAAATGATATATGGCCTTTATCAAAATCAAGTCCATTTTCTAAGTCAGGATAACAATTCAGTTGCAAATCTTACTGACAAAATGTGCAAAGAAACACACATAAAGAGTAAGCTAATGACAGTCAGAATGCTTTCTCTTAGATTTTCCAGCAAGACCCATCAACTGATGCACATGGAAATAATAGCATACAAACATTTCAGACCAAAACTTGGGTCTTGCCTGTGTTAAGTCTACTAAGAAATTCCAAAGCCATTCCAGGTTGAACATCATGTACAGATATATGATACACAAAAGACACACCTTCCTTCTAGCCTCTTCTGACTTCTTTAAAAGGGAGCCATTCACAGAGATGTCAAGGAAAGCAAATCAGCAACCACTGTTTATGTTTACCAGCTGGGGTGGTAAAGGTCAAAGCTATGGTAAGTATTTTCCAACCTTACATCTGATAAGGCGATAGAACCCAAAATGCTTAAGGAACCCAAACAACTCAACAAGAGGAAAACAAATCAATTAAAAGCCAAGATAATGGAAGCAACCCAAGTGGACATGAATAAATGGATAAAAAATGTGGATATATATACAACATAACTTTTAAAAGAAATGTTGTCCTGTGTGACAACTGATGCGTGTTATGCTAAGAGAAACAAGCCACACACAGAAAAACAAATATTATACTGTTATGGTTTATGTCTAGTTGTCCCCCCAAAGTCTCATGCAATCATGGGGCGGAGACTTCTAGAGTTTGAGACTTGAGTCGTGATTCACTGGGATTATGTGTTTTAGTACTGATGGGACTATTGGTCTGAGTACTGCTGGGATTACTTGACTCTTGATCCACTGGGATTATGTGTTTTAGTACAGATGGGGTTATTGGTCTGAATATGGCTGTGATTATTGGTGTGGCCTAAGGCGGATAGGCTGCGGCAGAGAGCCTGAATGTAATATAAAGAGAGACAGAGAGACGGAAAGTGGCTGTTGCTCTCTGCTCCCCTAGCTGTTCAGTTTCCTCTGTCACCATATTGTTGCTGTTCTGCCACCATGAACTGGATGCTCTCTGCCCTGTTCCACTCAGCCTTGGGCCAGCCGAATAGGGACTGAAACCTCCAGCAACTGTGAGCTAAATAAACCTTTCCGTCTTTCATTTTCAGTGTTGGGTATATGTCCCGGGAATGAGTAAAAATTAATGAAGACATACACAATTTCACTTATATGTGGAATCCAAAAGTTCCACATAGAAACAGAAGAATGAAAGTAATTATCAGAGCTGGAGATGTAGCTCAGTGGTAGAATAAATGCTCAGCATGTATGAGTTCAGTCCCAGAAACACACACATACACACACACACACACACACACACACACACACACCTGAGATGATTAATAGAAGTGGGGGGACAAGAATTCATAGATATAAAGGTACAAAGTCTCAGACTGCATGAGTAAAATTTAGTGATCTATTGCATTGTATGGTAACTACAGTTAGACTGATGTATATCTCAAAATTACTGAAAGAATAGCTTTTAGCATTCTCATCACCAAAAAAGTTGGTGAGGTGATAGATATGTTTTATTTACTTAATTCAATGTTTCTATAGCATGTACAGACCACTATGTACCAAAAAATAGAGCATACATAACTATAACTTTTCAGTTACAAATAAAATCAGTATATATAATTATTATTTTTCAACTAAAAATAAATACAATTAAAATAGGCTGCCCTTAATCCCTTTCTACTCTCCTACTGTTAGTTACATGAAGAACTTTGGAAAATCTCTCATCAGAGGTCTACTCTTCAATTGATAGTTCAGGTACCACCTGGCTGTGCAGTATGTGATGTTTTCTTTTAACTCTTTAGACCTTATTTTTCTTATCTATGAAATGAGCAAAGTGACTATAAGCTGCCTTCCAGCTCTAACTATCTATGGTTCATAATCAAAGGCATGGCTATGCCCCCTGAGCCTCAGCCCATGCCCCCGCCCCCCAAAACAGTGCCTGACTCATCTCTTCTAAAGCTTTTGTCTACACTGATTTCTGCACCCAGAACGTGATGGCAATGAAGACCTGACACCTATTCCATCAAGATGTTTCCTATTTCTTGATTTTATAAGTAACTGAGGTCAAATGAATAGTAAAAACAGAATATAACAATGAACTAAGGCTACTTGTAATGAGATTCCTGAAAAGAGAAGAAAAAGCCATTTTTGGAGACTCCAAACTTTTCTCCAACCAGGGATCAAGGGAACCATTTTTACATTCCACTTTCTTAATCCTCATTCTTATTGCTCACCTGATTCTTATTTTTCCATCTCTCTTGAGATAAGGAGACAAAGATTTTTTTTTCCTCCCTCTCTGATCTGGTTTCTACATGCTTACAGTTACATAGGCTGGTTTGTGAGACTCCCTGGTAAACTTATTTGAGCCCTACCTACCAAGAAAGTTACCTTTGACACTTTCCCCACACTGATGTGTACAAAGGTCCCACTTGAACTCATGCCACCACTACTTTTGAAGCAAATGGAACTGTGGGGTGACAAGTTTTCTTCCAGCTGCCATTTGAAAGTAGGCACTGAGAGTGGGGCTTGCAGTGGTCTTGTCTCCAACCCCACCTCCTGCCAAAGGAAGAAACCTTCAAGAAATTGGCTAAATTCATACACTTGTAATCAAATATGTGTTTTTAACAGAACATCTTAAGTTCAGCTATGCACTACTAGAGAAGAACATAGCACTACTATTACATATATCATACCCAGATGCATAGATTCCACCTTCCTTATTTTATGTGTGGCTCCTGACAAAGTACTACAGCATACTTAGTCTCTATTTTTTTTCAGACTGCCTTTCATATAAAAAATTGGGAAGTAATTTTTGACAGTCAAATTTGGTGTTGCCTGAAGACTGTTGACTTACTGAGGCCAAGTTCAACTAGGCAGCAGTGAATTAAAGTACATACATTTAGTTATAATAATTCTTTTCATTCCTAGCACACCTGTACCTAGGCCTGCCACGTTCCAGTGACACTTCTCTGTTTAGTCCTAAACAATAGCTACCAAGCAAGAACTCAGATGATGCATTTCCACTCTGATGTTAAATGCCATACAACCCTGACACACCTACCTTCCTTTCCTTCTTTCCTTTTTTTAATCCTTTCTTCCTTCTTTCCTTTCGTTCTTTGGTAGGGATTCATTATATAGCCTTCAATTCACAATCATCCTGTCTCAGCCTCCTGACTGCTCACAGGTATACCCTTTTCATAAGCATGTTTGGAGACTGCTGTTGCAGAACTCACTGAGCTTCACCATAGTCAAAAAATAAGGGATTTGCTTAAATAGTTTCATATATCAATGTGCCTAGCTTTGAAGTGGTGTATGCACTACATCACATGTACTTTGTTTGCAGTTTCTAGTTCAGGATTTATACAATTACCTATCAATTGTCTGGCAGGCTAGGTATAGGGAATTCTAGTTATAGGAAATGCTTCTGCCATCAGCAACTCTGCAGGCACAAAGCACAGCCAGGAGCAGCCGGCAGATTTTACAGGGGTGCAGGCTTGTTGGAAAGGGTTACATGCAGAGAGACACCTCCTGGCAACATAATCCAAGTGTGAAGTTTAACTGCTTCTACCTTTGCATGGATCTGTTAATTTATTACAAAAGAGAGTGAAAAAAGATGGGGGGAGGCTGAAACCTGCTTGAGGTGACAGCCAGCATGTGTACTTGTCAAGGGTGTGGTGCACAGTCAAAGGACACCATAGCAGTGCCCCACCATTGGTAAGCCCCTTAAAGGCTGATTCAGCTGCCTCTGCCTCTCAGACAGACAGATTTCTAGGTGATTCTAAAATTCAGGCAGGCAGAGAAGCTCAAGGCCAACTTGGCATTTCTCCTATTCATATTTAGGACCTGGGTCCTCTCTAAGAGACACAAAAAAAAATCCTCATTGGCCACTTTATCTCATTAGCAGGCAGCAAATCCCTTTAAAACCTAAGTCAGATCTCATCTTTTTCCTGCTGTTAACAGTTCTCTAGCATCCCATTTCATTCAAAACAAACTCCTAAGTTTTTGCAAGTTTTCCAGTTCCTACAGTACATCTCACTAGGGACAGAACCCCTAGGCACATTCTGAAAACCTCTAAGGATTGCTTTGATAGTCACACAATAACCAAAGCCATCAATCATCAGTTGAGACTATTCAGGTTTCACAACGTGAAATTCAGGGAATCCACTGGAAATGGCTTTACTGACAAACCTAACGCCAATTTATATGTCAACACCAAGGATGCTTCTCTCAGATTTCCACAAGCACTCATTTGAGATCCTGTGTTAAAACAATATTTAAAAAGGGGTGGAAATATAGCTCAGCGGTGGAGTACTTGCCTAGCACATGTGAGGTTCTAGGATTGATGCCCAGTATTGCAGAGAGAGGAGGGAGACAGAAAGAGATTACACAGTTCAAAAATGGGGAAGAAATATGAATAGGCACATCATAAACAGGACATCCAGTCAACATTTTGAAAAACTACTTATATCCATAAACAGTAATCAGGAAAATGCAAATTAAACTCATAGTGTGATAATATGTGAACACACTAGAATGCCTACAATTAAAGCCACTGACAATTTTAAATCTGGAGACTATGCAAAACAGGAATTCTCACACACTGCTGGTGATGATATAAATTAATTCATCCACTTTGGAAAACTTTTGTTATTTCATCCACAACGATCTCACTACTTGTCATGTACCAACAGAAATTTATGTATTAAGCACCAGAGGACAGTACAATAACATGCCCTGCAGCATTATACATGATCATTAGCATAAAAAGATGTATACATACATCTTTCATGACAGAATCAACAAGGAAACAAAAAAATTTAGCTTCACTAAATCTCTGCAATTTAACTATGATCAAAAGATATGAAACACAAAATACATATATACTCTTAGTTAACCTACATAAAGTTAAATTATATGCACAACAGATTTTGACAATTTAGGGATACATGCATAGTGGACAAAAGCATAAGGAAATACAGTAAATCACTACCATGAAATTTACTGTAAACTTTCCTTTTGGTGAAGGGCATGAGGTTGTGATTGTCCAGGGGCATTCAATTTCTGGGAAGCTGGTGATGCTCTGTTTCTTTTATGTAAACGATGTTCAAAATAATCTGCTCAGGTATTATTATTTATGATCTTATGAAATACTTATTGTACAGTGCTTATAAATCTAAAATATTTAGTTAAGTAAAATCATAAATATAGAAGGTAGAACAGTATTTATACACTGAACTGCATGCCACCACAGACTTTGGAGTCAGAGACATCAGGGTTCCAACACTCACCCAGCTGTTTACTAACTGATCCCAAGTAAGTAACTTAAACTCTCAAAGCCTCAGCTTCTATGTCTGTGAAATGAAATGGTACTATCCATTTCTCAGGGCTATAGATACAGCTCTTAGCAGAACATACCTAACACATTGCAAGGCTCAAGAAATTACAGCATTTGCAAATTATATATCTGATGAGGGCTTCATGTCCAAAGCAGGTAAAGAACTTATATATCTTGAAAACAATAAAAGGTGATTTTAAATGAGCAGGAATGTAAATGAACAAATGGCTAATAAGGACATTTTAAAAATGCTTAACATGACTATTTACTCGGAAACGCAACTCAAAACCACCACCAGGTACCACTGCACAGCAATTAAAATATCATAAAGGAACAAGGGTTGGTAAGGAAGTAGAGAAACTGAAACCCTTGTGTGCTGCTGATGGGAACATAAAATGCTGCAGCTGCTATGGAAAACGGTATGATGGTTCCTCAAAAAATTAAAAATAGCATTACCATATGATCTAGAAATTCCATTTCTCGGTATGTAACAAAAAGAATACAAAGCAAGGACTCAAACATTGTGTACATAGCCAGGCATGGTGGCACACACCTGTAATCTCAGGACTCAGGAGGCTGAGGCAGGAGGATCATTGTGAGTTCAAAACCAGCCTGGGCTACAAAGTGAGCCCAAGGCCACCCTGAACTACATAGCAAGTCCCTGTTTCAGTCTCAAAAAGACTAAAAAAAAAACTGTAAAAAGTACAAGAAATTCAAGTGTTCACAGATGAATAAATCAACAACACATAGTACAGTTATGAAATGGAATACTATTCAGCATGTAAGGAAGCAAATTCTGACCCTTGCCACAATGTAGATGAAGTTTTTGTTGTTGGTACTGAGTACTGAAACGAGGTATCTGTTCTGAGTTACTCCAAGTGTTCTGTGTCTTCTTTCTTTCCCTGCCTTCCACCTACTTTCCTTCCTTTTCTTTCTTCTTTCCTCTTTTCTCCCTCCTGCCTTCTTTCTCTTTCTTTCTTTCTTTCCTGCCTTTTCTTTCTTTCTTTCTCCTTCCTTCCTTCCTTCCTTCCTTCCTTCCCTCCTTCCTTCCTTCCTTCCATTTGTTTACTTGAGGCAGGGTCTCACAAAATTACTAAACTGCACGGGCTGAGCTTGAATTTGTGATCCTCCTGCCTCAGCCTCCCAGAGTGGGAGGTTATGCTTGCATAACCGGACAGGGCTACAACATGGATAAACTCCAAAGAAAGTAAAGCCACAGGTCACCTTATGATGATATT
>PVKN010011261.1:0-21838 GCA_004027915.1 Capromys pilorides | reverse complement strand
GAGAGAGAGACTGGGGAGAGCTGACTTTGGTGGTCATCTATTATTCCCCATCCCAGATATTCAGGGGGCTGAGGCAGGAGGGTCTCTTAAACCCAAGAGTTCAAGCAACATAGCAAGAGACATTTCAGAAAGAGAGAGAGGGGCCGGCAGTACACTAGTCTGGGGTAAGAGGGTCCTCTCTTTGAGAGGAGACCCACCACAACCTACCTTGAACATACTATTTATTTTCAGAACCCCAACCTGAAGAGTGCCCAGCAGGTGAATGAGCTACTGCTGGGAATGGCCTCCCAGATTTCAGAGAAGGAAGACAGAATAGTGGTCGAAGATCTGAGGGGTGAGCTCAGAGCAAGAAGGTGCATGGGTCGGGACTTGGGAGACCTGAGGCCCTTTGGGTTGTCATTTGGGGTCCAGGATTCGGGGATGTAGATGGGCACACTTAGAAGAAAGGGCGTGTGGGTGGGTCCTCCTTACTTGTCAGCCTTGTGTTGCTCTGGTCTTAACTGTGTCTAAGTCCGGGGGAGCTGGGGGTGCCAGAGCTGAGCCAGCCAGGTCTCCAAAGGTTTTTTCCCAGCCCTGTCTTAAGAAAGCAAGCGAGGCACAGGGTGGAATGTTTTCTGCTCATTGCTGAGATCCATCTTGACTTTAGAGGAAAAGTCTTGCCAGAGAAACTGGCCATGACTCCTGGTGACCCTGGCCCCCAAACCAACACAAGGGCAATATGAGCACAGATCTCATGTAGGAGTGCCAGGGCTGGGGGACAGTGCCCAAGAGCAGGACGCCAGGCTGGCAACCCCGAGCCAACAGCTGGGTCTCTCCCTCTCAGATTACTGGCCTGGCCCTGGCAAATACTCCCGCACGGACTACGTGGCCAGCAGCATCCAACGTGGCCGAGATATGGGCTTACCCAGCTACAGCCAGGCCCTGCAGGCCCTCGGGCTGGAACCCCCGAAGAACTGGAGTGACCTTGGTGCCCACGTGGATCCCCAGGTCAGGAATCTCAATGATGATGGTGGCAACCGAAGCCTTTCTGTGGCAGTGCTGTTCGAAGTGCTGGGGATGGTGTAAGGCCAACCCCAGTGTCTCCAGATGTTGTGCACCGCTCTGCCGTGCCGCTGCTGAGGTCCTCGCAGGGTGGCTGCCGCCATCCAGCTCCTGGGGGCTCCCTGAGCTGCCAGCCACTGAGGCTGGACACCGGGGAAGCATGTTGAGCACAGGATGTGGTTCTCAGGCACCCGACAGTGGTCTCACCGTGGTAGGGACACACTGATCCTCCTGGCAGATGTGTGACCACCACACCTGGGGCTAGCCAGGAAGGGGAGGCGCCTTGGGTCTCACGTTACCGCCCATCGTGCACAGGTGCTGGAGGACACTGCTGCCCTGTACCACCAGGACCTGTCCCGGCTGGAGCTGCTCCCAGGGGGCCTCCTGGAGAGTCACGGGGACCCTGGACCCCTATTCAGTGCCATCGTCCTTGACCAGTTTGTGCGGCTCCGGGATGGTGACCGCTACTGGTTTGAGAACGCCAGGAATGGGTAAAGTGGGCGGGGCCCCCAGACCTCTGCCTGGCCTTAGACGGCCACCACCCCTCTGGGTCTCATCACACCTGGCTCCTTGGGGCTGGCTGATAGAGGCCTGAGTCCCCCCAACACACACACAGCTCCCGCCTCTCCCGACCCTAGGCTGTTCTCCGAGGAGGAGATTTTGGAAATCAGAAACACAACCCTGCGGGATGTGCTGGTCACTGTCACCGGGGTGGACAGCAGCACCCTGCAGCCCAACCTCTTTGTCTGGCAAGCAGGTGAGTGGCCTGAGACACTGCGGGTGACAGTGGTCAGAGAAGCACGAGACTGTGGGGTGGAAGCACGTGCTGCTGTCCAGAACCAGGCTGGGGCCGGCTGCCGTGGGCCGGTTCCTGTAGTGTGGACTGCAGGGCACAGGCGCAGGCAAGCTGGGCAGTGCCAGGCGGTGTGATGAGGAGAAGCCTGTTAGGTGAAGCTGGTTCCAGGGAGGGAACTTCGTCCCTTCCAGGACAGGCCATGGGGCCTGCCTAAGCAATGGCACCTTCACACCTGTCCTCTGTGCCCTGTCCCTCAGGGAGCCCCTGCCCGCAGCCCCAGCAGCTCACGGCGGAAGACTTGCCCCCCTGTGTGCCCCTCACTGTAATCGACTACTTTGCGGGCAGCGGCGCAGGCTATGGCTTGGTCATCGTGTCCCTCTGCTGCTTTCCGCTCGGTGAGCTTCCCCTCCTCCTGCCCTCTGACTCCCCAAGACCAGAGGGCTGCTCCCTTCCTGCTGGCCTCAGAGCCCCCTCCTGGATCCCGCTACTGGCTGAGCTGTGAGGAGGAGGGCAGGAATGGCCGCATTCTTCTCCCCACTGACCTCTGGTTCCCTGCAGTGAGTCTGGTTTTCGCTGGGCTGATCGCCCATTTCCGGAACCGAGAGCGCAAGAGGTTGCAAAGGAAAGGCAAAGAGAACATGAAGAAGGAGGCAGCCAAAGATGGAGTGACAGGTGAGCGGGCTGAGGGCTGAGAGGAAGGGGACGCCGGGCCAGGAAGCTGGCTGTGGGGCTCCATCACCACCCCACTGTCCCTGCCCCAGCAATGGAGTGGCCAGGCCCCTCAGAGAGGAGCTACCCTGTCACCGTCCAGCTGCTCCCAGACAGGAGTCTGCAGGTCTTGGACAGACATCTGTCCGTGCTCCGCACCGTGCAGCTGCAGCCCTCACAGCAGGTCCACCTCATCCTGTCCAGCAACCGTGGCCGCCGCACCCTGCTGCTCAAGGTCCCCAAGGAGTACGACCTGGTATGGCCCAGCCGCCTCAGCTGCTGGAGGCCCATGCTGGGGAGACGGGCTCCCAGCAGAAACCCCAGAGGCTGCCATCCTGTCCTGGGTGGAAGCCCAGCCCCGGGCACAGCAGAGGCCGCCCTCTCACCCAGGTGCTGCAGTTTAACTCTGAAGAGGAGCGCAGGGCCTTCGTGCAGCTGCTCCGGGACCTGTGCTCGTGCTGGGTGCTGGACCTCCAAGTGGCCGAGATGGGCGAGAGCCAGCTGCTCAGGGAGGCGGTGACCAAGCAGCAGCGGGGCCGCATCCTGGAGGTCTTCTTCAGACACCTTTTTGCTCAGGTGCCACGCTCTTGCCCTCTGGGAACGGCTTGGCCCAGGGGACAGGCCTGGCTTGCAGTGGACAGATCAGACTCCCACATGCAGATGGCCTGGTGTGGCCTGGCTGTGCGGTACACTAGCTGCAAAGTGTGGTCCAAAAATGTCAAGTGCAGCCTGTCGTGGTGGCGCATGCCTGCCATCCCAGCACTTGGGAAGCTGAGGCAGGAGGATCAGTGTGAGTTAGAGACCAACCTGGGCTACAAAAGTGAGCTCAAGGCCAGCCTGAACTGCACAGTGAGACCCTGTCTTAAAAAGACAAAAACAAAGCAAAGCAACAACAAAAATGCCAAGCGTACCTCAGTTTTAGAAAATGTATTTTGGTAAAAGACACAGTATCTTGAGTGTCTCAAATTCTCAAGCTCCCTAGAACACACTCATCCCATCGTTTTCACCACTTTCTGAAGCAGCTGTGAAGTCTTTCTTTCTTTCTTTCTTTTTTTCTTTCTTTCTTTCTTTCTTTCTTTCTTTCTTTCTTTCGTTGGACACAGGGTCTCACTACATAGCTGAGACTCGTAGTGATCCTTCTGTCTCAGTAGCCTCAGCACTGGGATTACAGGTGTGTGCCACCACACCTGGTTTCGGTGGCCAGCAACAGCTTATCTGGGATTCAGGGGCCAGCACAGCATGTGGTACCGGGGATCGAACCTGGATCCTTGCGCTTGCCAGGCAGGCACTTATACTGCTGAGCTGTCTCCCAGCCTGGAGTCCTCTTTGTGAGTGTCTTTAATTGTGCTATCCTGGCTGCATCTGCGTCCTGAACTCACTCAGAACGCTTCCCTTTCATGCTCACTTTGACCTTGGGGCAGAGCTGAAAGGTGCACAGAGCCAGATCTGGCGAAAAAGGAGGATGAGGACGCAGCGCCATGTTTTTGCGAGCCTGCCTGTCCGTTGGACGGCTCTCAGCCACAGCATACACTATACTTCTGATCACACCTCATAAAGACACTCAGGAAAGAGGGCTCCAGAGCCGCGGCAGAAAGCGTCAAGAACCACAGGACCAGTTTGTTTGTTTGTTTGTTGTGGCCGGCTCAGCCCAGCCTGGGAGCAGGGCTGGTGTGGCACTTGGTGCCAGGGATCAAATCTCAGTTCCTGTGCTGCCTAAGCTTGCCTAAGCAGGTACTTTAGGCCGCTGAGCTATCTTGGTGGCCCGGGACCAGTGTATTTAAAGCAGAGGAGATTTTTGAGAGAGGTCCATGGCAGTATGATTTTTACTGTAATAAGTTTTTAAATCTTAGCATTCTCTGTACTTTCCAGTCAGCCCTGTCCCTGATCTTAGGAGGTAACATCATCTCCTCTCTGTCTCCACTTCCTCACCCTTAAAGCTGTGTTGAGGGTCCAGTGAGATAGTCCACGTGAGGACTTCTCTAAGGCTGGTAAAGGGCGGCCCTGGACCATCCGCCTTTGACCTCACTTGGAAACTTGGAGAAGGGCACATCTTCAGGCCCCTCCCCAGCCAGAATGAAGAGGGCGCGGCATGTGTGTGAACAAGCCCTCTAGGGGTTCCGGCGCAGGCTGGGTTTGAAAGTTCACCCTTCTGTGAACCACGCCTGGCCTGGGGACGCTGTAGACATTGAACAGACGGTAGTTATGGTTGACTGCCAAACTCCTGGCCCATGGGCAGAGACCGAGTCCGAGGCAGCCCTGCTGGATGGGCATGAGGGCACACAGAGCCCTAGTGTTCCCTGCTTGTCCAGCAGTCTGCACCCCGCCTCGTCCCCAAAGTCTCTCGCCTCACACCCCCAGCTTTGCTGCCCTCAACACCATCCCCACAGCTGGGTGCTTAGGCCCTAAGAGAAGGGGAGAATCTGAGACCCAGCTCCCTCCTGTAGGACAGCAGCACCCTGAGACACCGTCCTGAAGCACCAGGGGCAGGCTCCACCTTTCAGAGGTGGATTTCGGGGCCAAGTGAACTCATGGGCCTTATCCCCTCCTCCCTCTGCTGCCGCCCGAGTGCAGGTGCTGGACATCAACCAGGCAGACGCGGGGACCCTGCCCCTGGACTCGTCCCGGAAGGTGCGGGAGGCCCTGACCTGCGAGCTGAGCCAGGCTGAGTTTGCCGAGTCCCTGGGCCTGAAGCCCCAGGACATGTTTGTGGAGTCCATGTTCTCCCTGGCTGACAAGGACAGCAACGGCTACCTGTGCTTCCGGGAGTTCCTGGACATCCTGGTGGTCTTCATGAAAGGTAGGGCACAGGGCATGGCAGGCCATCGGAGAATCCTGTAGGCAGGGAAGTAGCTGCACGCCTCTTCTCTCCCAGGCTCTGCGGAAGACAAGTCACGCCTGATGTTCACCATGTACGACCTGGATGGGAATGGCTTCCTCTCCAAGGATGAGTTCTTCACCATGATGCGGTAGGGGCTGAGCCGTCCTGACGGCTTCACCAGAGAAGCAGGGTAGATGGGGCAGGGTGGAGGTCACCTGTGAGAAGGCCAGGCACTGCACCCTGCATGCTCAGAGCATCGGCTCCCGGCCTTCTCCTGGTCAGACCCTTGCCTGGAGCAGGTCTCAATCTGTTAGTTTTTGTTTTGTTTTGTTTTTATGTATTTGGTGCAGAGTCTCACTACACAGCTCAGACTCAGAGTGACCCTCCTGTTTCAGCCTCCCCAGTGCTGGGATGACAGGTGTGCCCCACCTGTACTCTGCCTCCCAAACAGCCCCATCCATGCAGCCTGTCCCTGGGCGCTGTGTCACTGTGGGCTGAGCAGTCCCTTCTGGCTCTGCCTCAGTGCCTGTCTTGCTCATTAATCTCTGAGATGATGCTTTTTTTCTCTTTTAATACAAATAACAATGTGACATTTTCAAAAACACATTAGTAGTATATTCCCAAAAATTGATACAATGCATATTGTTGACCTTGTAGTAGTTCTACAGAGCATAGGATACAGACATGATAATTTTTCTAATCATTGTTGTACAAAAAATTTCTTCTCATTGAACTAAGAGAAAGTAGTTGTATATAGAGTCCAGCATTCCATAATGGCAGTGGATTATTGGCAGAATTGGCAATGTCAGAAGCTGTTGATTTAAGCCTTTTACAGCTCACCATACTAATCTAGCTTTACGTTTTCTGCGTTGTGGTTAAACTTTTCTGCTGGGTGGTTAAGTCCAAGTTAAAACAAGACCTGTATAACAAAATATGTAACTTTTATAACTCCCAAAGTCAGTCAAATCCCCTCATGGTTCACTTTGAAACCATGTATAGTGCTTTGTAGCACTGTTGTCAGTGTCAGCCGTCTGGATGAGATACGGCCATTGCTTGACCAGTTTGCTCTCTGTGAAGGCCTGAGAGAATGTTTGCTCTCTAGGTGACTTTTCTGAGACAGTCAGTCCCTTTCCTCTGTAGCCCCATAATCTCCTTGAACAAAATTTGGGACACCACTGAGTTTATTGGATGTTACAGCACAGGTTCTCTTATGTCCTGAGTCCTCACTGATCTTGAGGGGCTAGGGCCAAAATATTGGCTATCCTTGTAGCCCTTCTGTCTGAGATGGTGCTTCGTAACACGACAGTGGTGCTTGCTGCGCTGCGCAGGCCGTGGCCTTTCTCTGCTGGGCCTGCACACATTCGCACAGACCGTTTGTCCAAACTAAAGAAAGAGCGTGGCTACAAACTCCACGCTGGTCAGCGAGACTGCCTGTGCAGATGCTCCAGGCTGGGGCCCCCCTGTTGCTCCTCTCCTCCCCGGGTGTACAAGCTGTGTGCTGGCACGGGAAGCAGCAGCCCTGGCAGCTAGGGCCCATGCCTGCCATCTGGCTCCCTAGGCTGTGGAGGTGGAGTCCAGGGGTGGCATGGGCTACTTTCACAAAAGAGTGATGGGTGCCCTCATAGCCCTGTGCTATTTAGACGCTCATCCCCAGCAGCAGACCCTGTGCTTGAGGGCTGCCTTCTATAGCTGGTCAGGGTCACCTTCGATTCTGCTGTCTTCTGAGCCTGTGGCTTTGCCCATCCCCCACCTCTATGCAGACTGAGGCCAGATGAGCACCTGCTGGTTCCATGCCCCGGGCCACTGGTGACCACAGTACATGATCAGGTGGCGCCTGCCACACCCTTTCCCTTCTGTGAGCCTGACCTTGTGGGTGACAGGCAGTCTATCTTGGGTCCTTCAGGTCCTTCATTGAGATCTCCAACAACTGCCTGTCCAAGGCCCAGCTGGCCGAGGTGGTGGAGTCCCTGTTCCGGGAGGCAGGCTTCCAGGACAAGGAGGAGCTCACCTGGGAGGACTTCCACTTCCTGCTGCGGGACCACGACAGCGAGCTCCGCTTCACACAGCTGTGCGTCAAAGGCGGAGGCAGAGGTGTGTGTGGAAAGAGCGTGGTACACAGGCCCTGGCTCTCTCCCTTCTCCAGTCCTTGGTGCTTGGGGCTGAGTGGGGAGTGGAATTCAGTGCCACTGTGTCTAGGTGCCCAGGTTGCTCACTGCAAGCCAGCCTGCATGCTACTGACAGCCGGGGGCACTGTCCTGGCCTGGGTCTCACACAGAGGAAATAAAGACTGGCACGCACCTGTAGTGGCAGCACTTGGGAGCCTGAGGCTGGAAGAACATGCGTTTGAGGCCAGCCTGAGCCACTAGCAGCCTCAAGGCCAACCTGGGCTACATAATGAGAGCTTGTCTCAAAAAAGGAAAGGAAAAATAGGAAGCCGGGCAGGCCCGCCCCTGCCCAGGACAGCGTCCCTTTATCTGACTACACAAGGTAGTGGTGGTGTCTGCTCAGTGTAGCGGGCACCCAGGGTGAAGGAGAACAGGACGAGAACTGGAGTTCAGGACATGACCCAGTCCCCAGCAAGTCCCCTGGGGAAGCCAGACCAGCCTGTTCTCCTTTCCAGGTTTTGGAGATGCCTTCAAGCCAAACAGCAACTTCCGGGTCTCGTTCATCTCTCGGACCCCAGGAGAGCGGTGAGCAGGGGATAACTGGCCAGGTGGCTGTGTCCCCTGCAAGATATCCAAGGAAGGATGGGTGGCTGGTGGGCTGGGTTCAGGCTGTCCCCACTCCAGCCTCCCCCACAGCTGCTCAGAAACCTGCTGTCTGCCTGCCACTCCAGGCAACACATGAGCCACGGCGGCCTTGACCTAAGCTCCGGCCTGGCAGTCCTCTAGGCTGCAAAGACATGGTGAACAAGCCCACTTTCCTTTTCTCAGCTCCAGCCCCCCAGACCTGGCACTCCCAGCCTCAGAGGCCCCTGAACTGGGAGGTCCTGGGCTAAAGAAGAGATTCGGCAAAAAGTGAGTGTTTCCCAGATCTTGGGCCCACTAAGGAATGGAGAGATGTCCCTGTGGCTCTGGGCCCTGCCTACAGCCCCTTGACTTACAGGGACTATCCTGAGTCTTGTTCTGCTTATCCCTAACCTGATGGGATGGGGCTGGGGGGCTTAGGGGCTGGAGTGACTTTCCATTCTCTCTCAGCCCCCAGCCCCTGTTCAGGCATAGGGCCCATCTCAGAATCAACATCGGGCTGGTAGTGAGGGGTCTCGTGGCTCCTGCTGCAGGGAGTAGGGTGGTGGTACAGAGCCAGGAGGAGGAGGAGGAGGAGGAGTCATGGGAGGGCTGGCATGGCAGGCAGGGATGAGTGAGGGTCGGAGAGGGGGCTGCTTCCTTCCTTGTCTTTGATGGCCCTTCCTGACCCTGGAGGTCCCCTGGCCTGCTTGCATGGGTGGCCCTGGCGACATGCGGGGGGGATGTCCTCCTTGCTCACCTTCCTGCTGCTGGCCAAGGGTTCTGGGGCCACCTCCGGGGCTCTACACAGAGGCACTG
The DNA here is from genome assembly GCA_004027915.1 of Capromys pilorides. Classification (NCBI taxonomy): domain Eukaryota; kingdom Metazoa; phylum Chordata; class Mammalia; order Rodentia; family Capromyidae; genus Capromys; species Capromys pilorides. Next base: position 12,930 of record PVKN010011261.1, on the reverse strand, counting down.
CAGGAGAAGATGCAGCATGGCTTCGTGGCCCAGAAGGTGCAGCAGTTCAAGCGCTTCGTGGAGAACTACCGGCGCCATATTGTGTGCGCTGCCGTCTTCTCGGCCATCTGCGTGGGCCTCTTTGCGGAGCGAGCCTACTGTAAGGTTCTGGGGGAGGGGAGCCGCCAGCCCCGCCGGCGCTGTGCTGATCACCTCCTCGGGCTGCAGACTACGCCTTCGCCTCGCCACCCACGGACATCGAGGAGACCACATACGTGGGCATCATCCTGTCGCGGGGCACGGCGGCCAGCATCTCCTTCATGTTCTCCTACATCCTGCTCACCATGTGCCGCAACCTCATCACCTTCCTGCGGGAGACCTTCCTCAACCGCTACATCCCCTTCGATGCCGCCGTGGACTTTCACCGCTGGATCGCCATGGGCGCCGTCCTCCTGGCCAGTATGCGGCTCCCCAGGAAGCCTGAGACCCCATTGCCCTCCCTGAACCTCTTCTGTCCTTAGGCCGGGGGAATGTGGGCCCCAGGTGGCATCTCTAACACAGGCCTCTCTTTCAGTCCTGCACAGTGCCGGCCATGTGGTCAATTTCTACATCTTCTCAGTCAGTCCCCCAAGCCTGCTAGCCTGCGTGTTCCCCAATGTCTTTGTGAATGATGGGTCAGTTCTGGGGTCTCCTGCAGTGGGCCTTAGGGTGTAAAAGGGATAGACAGCCAGAGACTGTCGCTCTTCAGAGTGAAGGTGCAAGGGGCCCCCACTTGGGATTCCTGAGGGGTCGTCACCTCCCCCCCTCCCTCCCAGTAAGGACCTGGCTAGAATTGCCAGGGAAGGTTTAGGAGAAGAGTCCAGACGTTCTTCCCATAGATCCTTGGCATGCAGCTTCTGCCTTGTTGGTTTACTGTCCGTTCGTTGGGGAGGCATTTATGGGCCACGTCTTTGTCATCCATCCAGCGACAGAGAGTAGGGACATTAAGATACTGTCACTCAGTAGACACCTGTTGAGCATTTACCTGTGCCACACCCAGGGATGGACAATAAGTGCGTAAGACATAAGCCTTTCTGGAGCTTATGAAATAATAATTCAAGGAACTAAGGGGAACTGCAGCTAGAGAGCTTAAAATAACACAGGAGGAGAAGAGCTGGGCATGGAGAGGGGCAGGTGCTGGGTACAGGCGCCATGTTCCTGGGGAGCTCCCGTGGGTGCCTGGCAGGGCCTCTCCGGACCTCCACAGCCAGGAACAGAGCAAGAGTTAGCCCATGCCTGAGGCTGGTTGTGTCCTCCTGGCCCAGCTGGAGCTGGCTGTGTCTCTGTCCCACAGGTCTAAGATTCCCCCGAAGTACTACTGGTGGTTCTTTGAGACTGTTCCAGGTAGGGATGGGGTGGATGTGGGACCTGGAGGTTTCTGGGGAACACCTCTCTGAGCACACACTGGTCTGTAGTGGCCATGGGCTCTGTGCCCAGCCATCTGGAGCAGCCGTGGCTCCAGGCCCTCCCGGGATGAGAGGGACCGGGGTAGAATGGCAGCACGCGCTGGTGATTTCGGCCCAGGCTGAAGTCTCAGGCGACTCTGGCTGGCTCCCGGTCCCTAGGGATGTCGGGGGTGCTCCTGCTCCTGGTCCTGGCCATCATGTACGTCTTCGCCTCCCACTACTTCCGCCGCCACAGCTTCCGGGGCTTCTGGCTGACGCACCACCTCTATGTAGTGCTCTACGCACTGGTGAGGGCTCTTCTGGGCAGGACCAGGCTGGGGCAAGCAGCTCATAATGGGTGGGAGGCCAGTACAGGAGGGAGCTGAGACCCCACACCTCAGACGGAGCTCGTGGGCGCTGTGGCCTCAGGCTCAAGCCGATGCCACAACCGGGGTACATGGCCCATGCCCCACCACACAGGAAGTGCCCAGGCTGGGGGACCCAGTGCTCGGCTGGGCCTGAAGTGCACTAACTGGCCGTATCTTTAGCTCATCATCCACGGCAGCTTTGCTCTGATCCAACTGCCCAGTTTCCACATCTACTTCCTGGTGCCGGCCATCATCTTTGGGGGGGACAAGCTGGTGAGCCTGAGCCGGAAGAAGGTGGAGATCAGCGTGGTGAAGGCTGAGCTGCTGCCGTCAGGTACCCGCCTGGCCTGACTCGGGTGGGGAGCACCAAAGGTGGGTTCCTTAGCCTCGCCAGAGCCTTGGTCCTCCAGATCCCCTCACCTACTGCCTGACAGCCTCTTGGGGCTCTGGAAGCTTTCCTTGTACAAGTGCAGCTCTCAGCAGAGCTGTGCCTGGCCCCTGGGGGTCCCGCACCCAGCGAGGTGACTGTGGGGAGGTGGCAGAAGGCAAGGCAGGAGGATCTGGGGTGATAAAGGCCCCAGCTCCAGTGGCCAGGTGCAAAGGAGGCCAGGGCATCAGCTATGTCCCTTCCTAGCACCCCCCTGACCCAGGTCATGACCCCAATCCTACGTGGGGATTCCTTGGAGGTGGGGGACACGATGTGAGGTGGCAGAGTACCATCTGATCTTTAGGACTCTCACTGTAAGGTTAAGGGAGGGACATCTGGTAAACCCTGAGAGGTTCAAGGGGTCCCTGAGGTCCTTCATCCTGCCAGGAAATGCAGGATAAAAGAAGGGTTGAACGGGGAGCAGAGAACCCCAGCTCTTGTGTATCCAAGACAGAAAATGAGACTCCACATTTACCCGGACCCTGTGGCACTCATGGGTCTCTGGAGTATGGGAAGGACAGGTCAGACCTAAGTACCAGGAGCGGCTTCTGATCACCTCCCTTCCCCGCCCACGGCCCCCAGGAGTGACCTACCTACAGTTCCAGCGGCCCCAGAGCTTCGAGTACAAGTCCGGGCAGTGGGTGCGGATTGCCTGCCTGGCTCTGGGGACCAATGAGTACCACCCCTTCACGCTCACCTCTGCCCCCCACGAGGACACGCTCAGCCTGCACATCCGGGCTGTAGGGCCCTGGACCACCCGCCTCCGGGAGATCTACTCACCGCCCCCAACAGGCAAAGGCACCTACCCAAAGGTACCCCACTCCTGGGCCCGCAGCTTGGCGGAGGCCTCCCGAGCCAAGACTAGGCTGGGATGCTCCCCAGGAATGTGCCTGTCCGATCCTGGCTCGGAGCTGGCACAAGGCTGGGCTCATTCTTCTCTCTTTCCTCCTGGCAGCTGTACCTGGACGGTCCCTTTGGAGAGGGGCACCAGGAGTGGCATAAGTTCGAAGTGTCCGTGCTGGTAGGAGGAGGCATCGGGGTCACCCCTTTCGCCTCTATCCTCAAAGACTTGGTCTTCAAATCATCCTTGAGCACCCAGATGCTCTGTAAAAAGGTGAGCCCATCTCCAGATGGGCCAGGTGGCCCGGTGCCTTCCCAGCATCACCACACAGGGGCGTGTAGAAAGCCCCCAGCTCCCAGGTGCTGGGTCCATGGGGGCCACTTGCAGCCAGCAATGGAGGTGCCAGCCTTGGAGGGTAGAGGTGTAGCCAGGGGCCTCTGCTGGCAGCTGTCCCTTGGAGGCTGGAGACAGGCTGGTGGCACCTGCCACAGCTCTCCTGCCTGAGTGTACCTGGAGGTTCCCAGGGTCTCTGGGACAGCGTCCCGGATATAGGGAGCCTGAGCTGAGCTGGCCCCAAGCTCCCCGGCTGTCCCCAGATCTACTTCATCTGGGTGACACGGACCCAGCGGCAGTTCGAGTGGCTGGCCGACATCATCCGGGAGGTGGAGGAGAATGACTGCCAGGACCTGGTCTCTGTGCACATCTACATCACGCAGCTGGCCGAGAAGTTCGACCTCAGGACCACCATGCTGGTAGGTGGGCGACCACTGGCTGGCAGGCGAGCGGGGCAGGGAGCTGGCCCCCGAGGTCGGGCTGTGACCTCCGCTCATCCCTGTCAGTACATCTGCGAGCGGCACTTCCAGAAGGTGCTCAACCGGAGCCTGTTCACCGGCCTGCGCTCAGTCACCCACTTCGGCCGGCCCCCGTTCGAGGCCTTCTTCAACTCCCTGCAGGAGGTGCACCCGCAGGTTGGCCCGGCCTCCCCATCCAGGACTCTGCCCTTCCCTGCTGATCCTCTTGGCCTCCAGCCCTGTGTAGCTCAGTTCTGAGCAGAGAACCCCACCCTGGCCCAGGGGTGGTATCAAGTGCTGTACTCCCCAAAAGCTGAAGCCGTCCCTCAGGGTTTGGGGTAGAAAACAGGTCACTGAGGAGAACGGGCATCTCAAGGATCCAGGCCTTTCCTCTCTCCATTGCCTGACAGGTATGCAAGATCGGGGTGTTCAGCTGTGGCCCCCCAGGCATGACCAAGAACGTGGAGAAGGCCTGTCAGCTCATCAATAGGCAGGACCGGGCCCACTTCATGCACCACTACGAGAACTTCTAAGCCTGCCCTCTCTGCCTCCTGCTTCCTGGCTCCTGCCCTGGCCCTGTGGCCCATGTTGCTATCCCCGCTGGCAATCTCTGCCCCACCGCCCATCTGTCCCAAGCTCCAAAAGAGAGAGGAGGCCACCTCAGCACCAGCCCAAGCCATGGCTGGTTGTGGCAAGCCAGGCGGGCAGGGGACGGTCTCTGCTTATGCCGGCTGTAGAAGTGGAAGCCCACAGCTTCGGTTCCATCCCATGAGGCCCCATTTCTCTGTCGGGCTTCCATTCTGGTATGTTGCTATGGCACCTTCTTGAAGGAGGAGGGAGCCAGGGATCTCTGAGCTGGAATCTTCCAGAGCCCAGCTGGAAGTCCTGTGGCCTCAGCCCAGAGAAGAGCGGGCCACCCCCCCCCCCCACCTTCTGACTCCTAGAGGGGACATCAGGGACAGAGGTGCCTCCAGCCCCGACATCCCAGTGTCTGCCCTGATGCCTGCTGCCTGAGGTCCTGGCAGGTCCCCCAGGTGCAGTTGCTGGATCCTGGGACCAAGGGACCCCTGGGTCTCTGTCAGATTCCACAACTATCTCAATCCCCACACTTTGGAGGCGTTAGGAAACCCGATTTCCTGGTTTGCCCAGGACTTCTGCAGTGAAAACATCATCTCAGAAAACTGCTGTGCCCCAGGCAGATTAGGCCAGGAGGTCAGGTCTGCTTGGGCTACCCTGAGAAGTTGCCTTTAGCTTCCTGGAGACCCTCTCTTCCCCTTCCTCACCCGACTCTTGCCTAGAAAGCTGAGCTGCATCATGTATTTTAAACTGAGGTACAGTGGCAGAGAATGGATGGACCTTAAAGTAACCAGGTCGCTCTCACAGCACTGCCCAGTTGGGGCAGGAAACATTGCCACAATTCCATCACCCCCTGAAACTTCCCTTGCACCCCCTTCTAGCCAGTCTCCCCCCAGCTCCAAGCAGCAGCTACTAATGTGACTCCTGTCACTGGGGCTGAGCCGTCCAATTGTGCCCTTTAGGGTTGGCCCGTTTTGGCCCCATGCCTGTGTGACACATTCTTCTTGTCTGTCTGCCTGCCTGCCTGTCTGTCTCTGAGGCTTCTTCCTCCTTCCTGCGAGTGGCTGCCCACTTTGTCCGCCCGTTCTTCTGCTGGTAGCTGTTCGGGTGGTTCGGGGTTTGTGCATTACAAATAAAGCTGCTGTGAACCCTCGTGGTGTCCTATCTGGTGAGCATCACACCCCTTGGGCGTATCTCTCCGCAAGGAATGGCTGGGCCACGCATTTCTCCACCTGAGAGAAAGGGTCGTAGGCAACCCTTCAGGCCAAGTGCTTGTTCCCAGATGGGCCTCTTTTCCCGAAGGGTTTGCTACAAGGCCTTTGTGTGTGGTTCCTGAGCCTCCACACTGAAGGTATCACTGAGGAAACACCACAGACTGGCACCGCTTCCACCTCTGAATTCACGTGGGAATGCTTCCTCATTTATCCACATCGGGCGTGTAGACGAGGAGACGCTTAAGACTGTGTAATCCGATTGCAACAAGTAGGGATTATTTGTGTCCCACCTCCTGGCCTCCAGCCGAGGAACACGGGTCACTCATCCTAATCTCCAGGCCCTGAGCCTCAGCCTTAACTCTGTTCCCAGTTTGACCCACTGGCGTCTTCTTACTCCCATAACCGTGCAGGCCTAATGTGCCTGTCCCTGCTAGGCTGGAGCATGGCCCCCGTGTGTCTGCAGCAACAATCTAGACCCCCTTCTCCTCAGCCCTGGGAAATAAAATTCACTGAAGACAGTGGGACCCCTGAAGATATGTCTCCAGCCAGCTCTGGCCCCGACCCCAAGCGCTGCCAGCTGTGTGTCCAGCTGGGCAGTGGGACATACCATTGTGACCTTGAGGAGCCTTGGGGACACTCAGCCTGCCTGGCTGTGGCTGGGCGCTGGGCTTGTGTTCAGGTGACCAGGACACCGTGGGGCCCTGCATGGGCTCCCAGAGAACCAAGTCAGGGTTTTGCAGATGCGTTAGGGCATCTTCAGCTGGCCACTGACCAGAGCCCCAGGTGGCTGCCACCTTTCCGGAAAGTCCGAAGGACCCTCCTTGATACACACTGGGCTTGAGAAAACAAAGTTCCCAGCTGCACCATGTGGGAGGTGCACACTCAGGACACCAAGTGGCCTGGGCAGGGTGGCCTGAGGGAATCTGTGAAAGGAAGCACAGATTCCTCTAGGCTGGGCCACAGATGTTGGCCTCAGGCCCTGGAGAGAAGATGAGGGTGAGACTGAAACAGAAGGAATCAGGGTAGGAGAGGGAGGAGGACCAAGGTGACAGAGGTGACAGAGGTGAGGGACCAGCAGAGGCTGATGGGAAGGTTGGGGCCAGGCAGGGCTGGGATTGGATCCAAAGTGCAGGGGCGAAGGTTCTGGAATCCAATTGGGTTTGAGTCCCAGTGAGGTGACCAAGAGCAAAGTCTTCGTGCCTCACCTGGCTCCTCCGTTAATGGGGTCGCTACAAGTGTCTGCCCCCCAGGGCTTGGGAAGGTCAGATAAAATAACTCGGCAAACACGTGCTAAACATCTCCGCAGTCTCATCTATGTATCTCACTACCACCACCATCAGTCTACAGTACTGAGGCCTTCTCTCACTCTGACTCGTAGTAATCCACCTGTCTCAGCCTCCCCAGCACTGGGATTACTGGCATGTGCCACCATGACAAGTTTCAGGGTCAGTATGATGCTGGCCCAGGGCTGGCACAGCATATCATACCAGGGATCAAACTCGAGTCTTCCCTCTTGCCAGGCAGGCGCTTAGACTGCGGAGCTATCTCCCCAGCCTATCCCTGCTATTTTATTTTATTATTTTTCTTAATTTTGAGCCAAGCTTTCATTAAGTTGCCAAGTTGCATAGCCTGGGCTCGAATGTGGGATGCCCTGGCCTCAGCCTCCCGGAGTGCTGGAATTACAGGCGCTGCCACCGCGGCTGGCACGGAGCGTGTGGTCTCCACATGTAGACCAGCTCCTGGGGCGCGCACGTGCTAGGAGAAGCGCGCAGGCAATAAGCAAGAGAAAAGGAAGGAGAGAAGACTCCTCGGTGCTTTGAAGACAATAGAATGAAATGATAGTGGCTAAGGGGGGGCTCTCAAGTAAGATGGTGAAGGGGGGAGGTCCCCAAAGAATGTACTGATAGATTCAAATAACCCCCGCGCCCTCACAGCCTGTGTGCGCTCTGTAGGGACCACCGCAATTGCTATGTTAGAGATGAGAAAACAGAGGCACAAAGAGGCTCACGCGCTTTGTACAGGGTTACCCAGCATATAAGCGAGAGGGCCAGGTGGGAACCCAGGAAGCTCACCACAGCCCAGCCCTCACCCCACTTTCTCCTGCCTCACAAAAGCGGGCTGGAAGTGTCAGGTGGCCCTTAGCCGTGCCCAGCACCTTATAACACAGTCACCAGTGTCGCTGGCAGCAAGGGAAGCTGAGGCCGGGACAGCCGAGCTCCTTCTTCTGAGGAGTTGGGGGGTGGGGGAGGTAGCCCGCGTGCTGCTAGGTGGCTTGGCTGGGCCAGGCCTGTATTCCCACGGAGCCTCTTTTCTCCGGTCCCCAGGGACCCCTCACTTCCTCTGCAAACTCCAGGTCCTGGAGCTATGAAGATGGGTGCAGACTCCACGGCCTCGGGAGATGTATGCCACCTCAAAGTCACCCCGCTTGCTGTGGGGGGGGGGAGGCGACGAGGTGAGCGCTGTGAAGGGCTTGCGGCACCTTCTCTGTGGACCTCGCTTCAGGCAGGGACCCAGGTGTGTGGCTGCGGGACAGCCCAAGAGTGCTGCCACCAGGTTTTGAAGCCCCACGGTGTGACCGAAGGCAAGTGGCCCGAGTGCTTGCCAGGAGACTTCAGAAGGAGGAGAACATCCCTTGCAGGTCTAGGGCATCACTCTTCCCGTCTGCACTCTGAGGCAGAGAGCTTCTTCCCGTCCACTCTCCGTGTCTCAAACAGGAAGTCCTATCTTCTGAAAGATGCCTTCCTTGGCCCGCGTCCAAGGTCGAATGGTCTTTGGGAACAAAGCCAACACTGACGGGTGAGACATAAATCTCCTCCCTTGGCGCTCACAGTAGCTCGCTGGAGGTTTAGCCACAGACAACTGAGACTGAGAGGAAGTCACCTGGGCATCCAGCTAGGGAGAAGGCTGAGATTTGAACCCACGTCTTTTGACACCCTCTGTCATTGTTCTTCCCATACCAACCCTTCTAAAGGTGTAAAAAGGAAGAGAGCAAGAAGCAATCAAGCATTTAGGGCGAGGGTTGGTGAAACAGGTTCTCGCTGTACAGCCTAGGCTGGCCTCGAGGCGATCCTCCTGCCTCAGCCTCCGGAGTGCTGAGATGACAAGAATGCACCACCGCACCTACCCCGTCAAACACCTTCATAGTTTGTTTTCCATTATTAATTCTTCCAATGGAACTTACTGCACAGCTGCTATGAATGTAGGTTACACTAAAGGCCCCAAGTCCCCCACAGAATGCAAGGCATATTCCCAGCCTCCAGGAGCCAGCTCTGGGGAGAAGATGCCACAACAAGTCACACATGCTGCATATTCGAGTCCCTCTGCTGCTGTGGAAGCCCCTGAAGACCAGGACCCTGGTGGCTCATAACCCCTTCTCCACTTTGTCCTATGTGGCTGAGCACAGAACAGCCTCTCATAGACTGACTATGTGATAAGCAATTGCATAAATGCTGAGATGAACGGGAGGCTGAGGCAGGAGAACCACTGCGAGTTCAAGATCAGCCTGGGCAACAAAGTGAGCTCAAGACCAGCCTGAACAGCCTAGGGAGACCCTGTCTCAAAAAGACAAAACAAAAACAAAAAACCCTTAGCCCCTAAGGAAGGAAACTAAGAGAAAGGAGAGGAACAGCAGTGGGAGGACCCGCGGAGGCAAACGCCCACCAGGTGGGCCATTAACAGAGAGGAGAGTGTTCCCAGCTGCTGCAGAGCCATGGCCGGAGGCCTAGTTTCTCAGCTCCAGAGAAGGAGGGCAACTCGGTTCCCCAGAGGGCACTGTCTCTGCCTGGGGTCTCTTTGCTGCATTCCAAGGGGAGGAAGTTTATTTATTTTTTTTAAATTTTAGTTTAAAGAGTAAAAATAGCAGAAACAAAGATAGAAAAACAGTAACAAGCAAGAATACACATAGTACAGAATTTCAAAACAAGAACAAAAATTTAACAATGGTTCTATTACATATTTTCATCATCAAATCTGTTTAGATTAATAGATATAGGTATGTAAGATTGGTCAAACAATTAAACATTAACACTTTCAATAAACCTTAAATTTTAAAATTCTTCCAAATGCATTTTGTATTTCAGTCACTCTTTAAAAAAAAATTTATAGGGCTGTTGAGGATACAGAAAATGCAAGGTCCTGAGTTTGATTCTGGTACCCTCTACAGTTTGTTTGTTTGTTTGTTTATTTTCTTCTTTTGAGTCCTTACACTAGAGAGACTATACAATATTTGCACATGTAGGTCTGGTTTATTTTACTCATGAGTATATATGTTCAAGATACATCCATTTATATATGAAGTCTTCCAGTTTATCATTCTTTATAGCTGAGTCATATTCCATTTTATGAAAACACCACATCATTTTCAACCATTCTTCAGATGATGGGCATTTTGGTTGTTTCCAAGATTTGGCTATCACAAATTGGGCTGCTCTGAGCATAGGTGCACAGATATTGCTATGGTCTGATGTTTTCAGTTCTTCTGGGAAAATTCCCAATAGGAGGATAGCTGGATTGAATGGGATTTCCAGTTCCAGTTTTTTTAAGCAGCCTCCACACCACTTTCCATAATGGTTGCACCAGTCTGGTGGAGAAGGGTTCCTTTTTCTTGGGGAGAAGGTTTAGGACAGGAGAGAGATCTGCACATGGCTAGAAGAAAATCTCTTGTCTTGGTGTCTTCAAGGAAATGGAATAAGCTGGGTTGACTTAGGGCTTTGTTCTGCTGGGTATTATCCCACATACCTCTAATCGCAGCTGCTCGGGAAGATGAGATCGGAAGACCATTCAAGGTCAGTCTGGACAATTTAGTGAGACCTTGTCTCAAAAGAAGAGGAAAAGGAAGAAAACAAGAGGAAAGAGGAGGAGAACAAGAGAGATCAGCCTTGTTTGCCAATTATTAGACAGACATGCTCTTAGTGACTAACAATGCCTTTATGCAGAACTAAGAAGAGATTTGATCCAAGGTTTTGCAAAACAAATATCCAGGGCTGGGGATTTGGCTCAGTGGCATAATGCCTGCCTGACAAGTTGAAAGGTCCTGAGTTTGATTCCTGGTACTGTAAAACAAAACCAAACCGAAAAATGAGCATCAAGATTTGCTCTATTTTTAGTTGTCTATTGGGCATCTGTGGGCCTAAATGCATAATCAGTTTTTTGTTGTTTTTTTTTTTTTAATTTTATTTATTTATTTTTTAAACTTTCTGTTATGGCCGGCTCAGTCTGCCCTGGGTGTGGGGCTGGCGCAGCATGTGGTGCCGGGGATTGAACCATGGTCCCTGTGGTTGCCTAAGCTTTCCTAAGTAGGCGCTTTAGACCACTGAACCATCTTGCCAGCCCTGCATGGTCAGTTTTGAGCAAAAATTTCTTTTTAGTTCTTGACTACTTCAGAAGAAATCACGAATCATGCTTTTAATGCTAACAGGTTAAGCACCCAGGGGTTTGTCCTGTGTCGTGTGGTGGCCATGAGTCCATGTTCACACCTGGTCTACCTTCCCCCACACAGCCAGACTTTCCTTAAGATGGCGTCTTCAGAGGGGAAGGGCATCCTGCATTCTTTGTGCCTTTGGATCTGCCAACGCCCAGTGCGATCTGTCTACCACAGCCCCATGTGGTGAACCTTACGAGAGTTGTCCGTTTATCACATCGCTTTCTGGGAACAAAAAGAAGCTCACCTGACCTGGGTTTAGAAGAGGCCGGGCCCCCGGGGATGTCCTGGAATGGTCCCTAGGGATGAGCCATTTGGAACCCAGGAATGTAGCATGACCTGGAGCAGGTGAAGGTCGGGAGAGAACAGTGGCAGTGACCTGCTCGGTGCCACTGCTGGCTCTGCCATGTAATTCTCTCAGCAACCCCATGAGACAGCCCAGGTCATCCCCAGGAGGGGATGGGGAAAGAAACGGCACTTGAAGATGGTGTCTGAGTTACGTTTTACTTATTGCTGGGACAAATACCCGACACTCAAAATGAAGGAAGGAAAGGTTTATTGAGCTCACAGTTGCTGCAGGTTTCAGTCCATATTCATTTGGCCCAAGGCTGAGTGGAACAGGGCAGAGAATCCAGATCATGGTGGCGGAACAGCAACAATCTTGACAGAGGAAGTCGACCAACCAGAGCACCAGAGAGCAACAATAGGAGTCTGTCTCTGTCTCTCTTCATATCACATTCAGGCTCTCTGCCTTAGCCTATCCACCTTAGGCCACACCAATAATCCCAGCCATACTCAGACCGATAACCCCGTCAGTACTAAAACACATAATCCCAGTGGATCATGAGTCAAGTCTCGAACTCTAGAAATCCCCGCCCCATGATTGCATGGGGCTTTGAGGGGACAACTAGACATAAACCATAACAGATGGGAAGTTACATAACCACCACAGTGCCCTCACTAGGCGGGCAGCGCCTGACCCCGACATGTGGCAAAATATCTGAAGAATCTTAAGATGTTTGAATCCTTTCAAAAATCAAATCCTCCCCCTCTCCTTATGCCATGCAGGCCTCACCCCTGGGGCACGATGAGATGGGTGGCACCCATCCATAATCCCAGTGCTTGGGAGGCTGAAAACAGGAGGATCACTATGAGTCTGTTCTGTGTAGTGAGATCCTGTGGACTCTGTACGAAATACATTTAAAAAAAAAGATTTTTAAAAAGATCTTGTAAGAGGGCTGGGGAGATAGCTCCATGACCCAAGTGGCTGCCTGGCAAGTGCAAGGTCACGAGTTTGAATCCCAGACCCACCAAAAAAGAAAAAAAAAAAACTCATAAGAATCTATGTTAGGGGAATAACTCAAAATTCAAACAAATATTTATGGTTTTTAAAAAAATTTTTAACTTTATTTATTCATCTGATGGCCAGCTCAGCCTGCCTTGGAGGCAGGGCTGGCATAGCATGTGGTGCTAGGGATCAAACCATGATCCCTGCGGTTGCCTAAGCTTGCCTAAGCTGGTGCTTTAGACCACTGAGCCATCTCGCCAGCCCAAATATTTATGCTTAGAGCTGAAAATACACTAAAATGGTAGCCATCAGTCTATGATGATACAGTTGGTTTTATTTTCTCCTTTGTACTCCTGAGCATTGTTCAAAAAGATAAAATCTCTGTAGCAAGAGGGAAACATTAAACATCAAATGTGGATTTAAATCTAAACTAAAGTGTTTTTAGAAAACTGTAGCCAGGCTTTATTAGCATATAGAAATGTTTACTTTATTATTTGAATTGGGTTATGGGGCAGGGGTGGAGCATCTACCAAGCATGAGTAAGGCTTGGCTTCAAACTCCTGTACTATATAAGAAAAGAAAAAAAAAAAGCTTTATCTTTAA
>PVKN010011260.1:0-21865 GCA_004027915.1 Capromys pilorides | reverse complement strand
GCTCCCCAGGGAGGTCCTCCAGGGGCACGGCCTCCCTGCCCTCCTGTGACCCGGGTAGAGACCTTCCCTGCATGGTGCCGTATGCGCAGGGGTCCCGCTCACCACGCTGTGCCTGGTGGTGCAGTGGGGCGGACCTGGGCTTGGGTCCCGCTGCACTGCTGGAGGCAGAGGAAAACGGGGGCAGCACAGTGCCTGGTGACACCTGCAGTCCATGCCCACCAGGACAGGCATTCAGTGCCCGCCTCAGCCTCCAGGCACCGCCCCAGGGCTTCTGCCTCGATGCCCACCCAGAACCGGTGCAACAGGTGCTGGCTGCTGCCTTAGCAGCCCACATGGGCACCATGGCTCTCCTGGGCCCGGAGGTCAGGCAGGCTCCTTTCCGGACCCCTCACATGAGGCTTATTCTGCGCACCCCACCCTCTCCACCCCGCACTAGGGAAGCCAGAACACGTGAGGCCCTCACGTGAGGACAGAAGTCACCCTGGAAACCCCTCTGCGCAGGCCCGGGCCTGGGCACTTGCGTCGGTCACACCTCCCGGGCACCGTGGCCCGCTGCCATCCCTGCGGGCTTGTCCTTCGCCTTGGTCCCTCCCGCTCCCACATAGATACAGGAGTAGCCGCTCTGTGATGAGCAGAATCTTTGCACCGCTGCCCAGCCTCGGGGTCCACCACACAACACTTCCCAAAGGACCCGGCTGCCTGTCGCGGAGGAACCTGCGGGCCTGTGTCCCTCCCACACAGGACTGGGGCGGGGAAGAACGGATGTTGCTTTGCGGCTCTTCCTCTCAATGACAAGGCCTCTGGGGGGGTGGGTCTGCCAGTGCCAGCTGTGGCCATGATGGCACCTGGCCATCCCCTCTCTCCCAGCTCTGTAACATGTGGACAAGGACCCAGAAAGTCACTTCCACCTGGTCCGCCACACTGTGGGCTTGACGACCTGAGAACGCACAGGGTGTGTCACCCGGGCTCTAAGCCAGACAGGCGTTCCCCGGAGGAGCACGTGTGATTCTGGGAAGCTGCAGAAACAGGAACCTCGTGCACCCCAGCACTGCTGTGTGGCTGCCCCCTCCTCCTCCAGCACGAGGCCCACACACTGCTGCTGGGAGAAAGGAAGAGAGACTGGAGCAGCTGCCTTCCCCCTACATGTAGTGTGGTGCCCATCACACTGGGACACCTCCCTTCACATGTGAGCACTGACATCCGTGTAGCCCTGGGCTTTGTCACCTCTTACTCAAGCTACCGGGATGACAGAAGCTCTGCTTTCCAGCACAGAACTAGTTCTCTTCAGCCCACCCATTTTCCATCAGCGATGATTTCAAGGCGCTGCATCGTGCCTTTTCTATTGGTGTGAAATGGTACATACACACAAGGGGAATTGAGAGAGGTGTAGTTTGGCAAACATGTTTGGCCTGTACCTATGTTTGGGATGGGAAGAGGCCTGTGGGAAACAGCTGCAGAAGCTTAAGGCCATCCTGGGCTGCCCTCCACTCTGGCAGCATTTAACTTCCTGTTGAGCAGCACTTGACTTCCTGTTGGGCAGCACTTGACTTCCTGTTGGGCAGCACTTGACTTCCTGTTGAGCAGCACTTGACTTCCTGTTGGGCAGCACTTGACTTCCTGTTGGGCAGCACTTGACTTCCTGTTGAGCAATGACTAACTTCTTCATAAATATTGTGCTGGGTTTTCAATAACCCTCTGCTGAGATGAGTTTTCTCCTCCCACCCTCCTCCTGCCTACCTTTGGCTCCATGGAGTCTGCGGAGCCACCTGGATGTTCCTTTCTGTGATGAAGCTTGTACATGCTGCAGGAAAGGAACCAGAGGTGTGTGTGCAGGAGCGCTGTCTAGTGAGCACATGGGGGGGCCCAGGAAGGTGGCGCTGGAGCTTGCAGTGAGGGAGCTAGACTCATCCTTGTCACTCAGTCCATGTCTTCCAGGCCCCAGCATCCACTCAGGCCACCCCCAGCAACCTAGGTAAAGGTTCTTCTGTCAAGGAGCTACCCCTTGGGATCTGCAGCAGGGCCCAGTGAGACCCTGAGAGTCTATCAACAGGGAATTCCAGGAGCGGGGGCATGGACAGGTGTCTACCAGGTGGTCAGGTGTTTGAAGGGAACAGTGGGAAGGTGGAGCCAGCCACACAAAGAGCAACCAAAGGAATGGCATATGTGAAAATCTGGGTCAATGTGGCGCATCGGTAGGGAGGCAAGAGCGCAGAGTGACAAGTGATGGACCGGGAGGCAGAGGATGCAATGGGAGGGGACATGCACACCAGGAACCCAGGAGAGGGCTCCAGGTGGTATTCTCGGAAGTCAGGGGCTCTAAGGATGAAAGTGACCAGGAGTTGGACATTACTGAAAGGGCTCTCCAACTACTGGACAGAAGACAGATCTCAGTGATGAGAATAGAGTGTGGGGGTCAGGCAGCCTCAGCTCCCGAGGGAGAAGAAGGGGACTGGGGCCAGCAGGTCACAGGGAAAACAGAGAGGATCCAACAGATCCCAGGTCAACTGGATGCAGCAGGACGAGCCGAGGGTGTGCGTGGGTGGGGTATGTGGGTGGCCTGACTGGAAAGGAGCCAGCCCCGTGACATGCCCCTGCCAGGCTTGAGGGTGATGGTCAAGGTTTGATCCCCAGCATGCTGTGCTGGCCCTGTCCCCAGGGCATGCTGAGCTGGCAACTGAGACTGGGCTTGGTGGTGTGCGCCTGCAATCCCAGGGCTTGGGAGGCTGCAAATGGGAGGATCGCTGTGAATCTGATCTGTGTAGTGAGACCCTGTAGGCCCTGTACTAAATGCATTAAATAAATAAATTTTATTATGTATATTATATATAGTATATATTTTATATTATTATAAATAAAATTTATTTATTTAATGCGTTCAGTACACATCACAGATAGTGATGTTCGCAGGGAGTGTGTGCAGTCCAGCCCCTCACACTCCATTTTCCCACTGGGAAAACATGGCTCTTCAACTCCACCTGCCTGCGGGGATGCCCTCAGGAGCTGAGCTGAAAAGAAGAGTGACACTTGGGCCACCCAGAGCCCTGGGTCTGGGAAGAGGGTGACGGTGGCCTTTTAGAGTACACCAAGCTCCTCACTCGTGCAGTGGGGTCACCAGCTTTAGAGCACAATGCAGACTCAGAAGGAGTAGGACATGCACTCCAACACAACAGGAAGGGCACAGCAAGACTCAGCCTCTCTCCCCTAGTGGAACGCAGCCTGCTTAGAAAATGTCACGGGCTCAGGGACAACAGCCACACAGCCCTAAGTTGTGATGTCCACAGCCACCTAGGTAACAGGAGTCCCACAACCCCTTGGGGTGGCCTCAGGTCCTGAGGGGCCACAGCGGTTCCAGGGCACAGGTGCAGGGGCACCCTGTGCCTGGCACAGCCCTGTGCACCAGAAGCTCCTGATGGATGGGTGGCGGGTGCCCGTGTGGGATGCTGGGTAGGGAAGCCTCTGCTTCCCAAGTAAAACTTCCCTTAGTGCAAAGCAGAGACCAGCCACTCATCAATTACAAACATTAACTGTAAATTACACTTTCGCATAGTTAATTCAGCCTCCTCATTATGTATTTAGTAGAGCTTAGCTGGCATCCAACTCCACGGCAGGCTCTGGAGAGGAGCCAGCCTGTGTCTCTGGTGATATCTGGAAAATGTGAAGTCAAGCCGTGGGCTCCGAGCGTGCCTCCCTCTGCTGGCAGAGCTCCAGCAGGCCCTGCTGCTGCCTGCGCCCTTGGAACTGGCTCAGCCCTTCTGGAGAAGCTGCTAGCTTCACAGCGTGCTCCTGCCTGCCTGCCCAGGAAGCCAGGGGTTCTGGGCCCCTGTTTGGCAGAAATTAATATTAACCTGACTAGCAGAAGGAAAGGACAGCCTGAAGAGCGGGGGCTCAGCCCCCAGAAAACTCCCCATTCTTCACTCCAGCAAATGCTTGCCAGGGACCTCCTGTGGTTCACTGTGGTGGTGACACACAGAGGTGACAGAAAGGGACAATGGCCCCACAGCTGTGGAGCTCGCAACTCAGCAAGAGGAGGCTGGTGCTGAGCCACGCTCCACAGAGAAGAGGGGACCAAAATGTGTGGTGAGTGCTTATAGTAACAACCCGGGTTACAGTAGGACATTGCCACGAGTCCCCCCTCAGAATCCTCCTCCACCTCATGCCAATGTTCCTGCCACTTTCTGCAGCCCCTGGGAAGTCCTCTTCTTCCCCAAGCGTCTTCACGTGCTGCCATCGTAAACACAGTGAGCGCTGCTGTCAAGTGCCCCCCAACAGGTAGGGGAGCACCAGAGAAGGTGACCCTCCCTGCGTCCCAGTCCATCTTAGTAAGCAGACCCAGCACCGTGCGACCCCTGGCTCTTCCCCAGGCTCAGAAGAACCGTCAGAGGCAATCAGTTTGGGTTGGATGAGGACATCAAGGCAGCCTCGATAGCCCAACCAAAGACGCTCGGGGAAGAGGGCAGCTGCGGAGAGCGGCAAGAGCGATGGGGCGAGTGGGTGTGGAGCAAGGGGGTTGTTTTGAGAGGGTTTCATGACAATGTCCCTTTACTGAACTTTTAAAAACTTAAACATTCGTCATATTTTGGATGATGTGAGGTAAACATGTGACGGGTCACATGGTTGCGTTGCCAAGGCAGCCGGAGAGCCCCGGCCGGCAGGGGCCAATGTGCTGCCTGGGTGAGCCGTGGCCAGCAGGGGGCGATGTGCAGCCTGGGTGAGCCGTGGCGGCAGTATGTGCAGAAGCATGAGCCTGGCCGTTCTGTGGAGCACACTCAGGCGTCGCAGACATACGGAGCAGCATGACGGGGGAAATGGTGACAGAAGCTGGGCACAGCAGAGGGAGCCCCGGGCCAGGACGCGGGAGGTGCGTGCTGGGCACCCCACCTCAGACGGCCACCATGCACTCATTGAGCCACGCTTCACTGCAGCGTTTCCCAGCTGCACTCTCCAGTTCGCAGGCAGTTCACAGGCCTCCAGGTCTGTAGAGCCGGGGCTCCTGGGGGCCCCACAGAGCTGCCACCCACAGGCAGCAAGCCTGGCATGGGTCCTTCTAGGTTTGTTGGGGCTTCTCTCTGTGACACGCCATTGCCTTGCTCATGTGGCTCTCCCTGTCTCTCCCGATGCTCAGTCCAGGAGGACAGGGTCGCTGTGGCAGTGGGCTTCGAGTGACACGTGGCCCTCGGGGTTCCGCCTCTTCTTCGGGCTCCTCCTCAGGGCTGTCTCACTCCTCCTTGTACTCAGTGTGGCCGTTGTCCAGCACTGATTCTCCCCGTGCGTTGTGTCCACTGTGGCTTGTGTCCCCCCTCAGCCAGCTTCGGACGCCTCTGCTGGACCTGGGCTGACGCCGCCCCAGGGCTCCTGACTGCAGCGTGGGCGGTCTCCATGGTTCTTCTCTGCCCCGGATCCCAAGCTGCTGCTGTTCCACGCCTGCTGCGTCCTGCCGCCAGAGGACAGCTCATCCTTGGGAAGCAAGCAGAGGAACCGCGGCCACCGGAGCACTTTGTCCTGCCACGTCACAAGCGGTCCCAAGCCTGCTGGCCCCGACAGCTGTCCACAGCCTCTCCTCTGGGGCTGCAATGGTCTGGTGCACTGCTTGGGGTGGAGCGACAACAGTCCAGTGTGGTCACTTGCCACGCAGTGACGGGGTCTCCTCCACGATCCCCTGCACCTGGGCATCTGTGTATCACAGTGTCTCAGAGCAGAGCTCTCCCTGGAGAGAGAGACAGGCAGCGCCCACTTCTCCTCAAAGCCCCAGAGGTCCCACAGCCTCACCCCACAGCACTCTGGGCCAACGCGACTCAGAGCAGCCTGGACTCTGGAAGCCACCGATGACAGGAACATGCCAAGGCTGAGCGTGGCTAGACCTGGAGACGACTCCACCGTGGAGCAGGGGTTGCCTGGAAGTCAGGGGCTGCATTCAGGAGCAGCACTGGGGCGCCAATGGAGAGAGGTAGAGTGAGGGTGGGGGTGTCACCCACTGCCACGTTCATTTAACTGTCAGTGATCCAGAATGACCATATTCTGCAAAACAAAATACCACCACTAGACGTGGCATGCTGCAAGCAAGATGGTGTCGTGTGCTTCCAAGGACTCTGGATTTGGTGCAGAGTGATGCAAAAGATAACAGGAAGAGCCAGGCTTTGGGGTGAAGCTAGAACTGCGCCTGTGAGTCCCTGGGGCCACGTGATGCAGCCACACACTCTGACAGCAAGTGTTCACAGAGCAAACCGGAAATGGGTGTGCGACTCTTAGTGTCTGATTCCTACCACAAGCCGTGGACAGCCGTGGTTGACTCACTTGGCGCCGGTCACCCTCCAATGAGCAGCAAAGCCACGGTTAAGGCCTAGTGCCTCTGCCTGCAGAGCCCCTCCCCGGCTGGAGCAGGCACCCAGTTCTGTCTCTGCACAGGCCCTAGGAGCCAGGAGAGAGGCCGCAGAGAAAGCCTGCTGCTGTCTACAGCAGTGACACTTGGACACGCCACACACTAAGGTCCCTACAGCTTGGAAGCCCCAGTGTCTTCATGCCACCTCTGAACACCGACTGTCGGTGCTATGCAGCCAGGATGGCCCCCGGATGCTCAGGCTGTTTCTGAGCCATCGGCTTTGACGTGCTTGCAGAAAGGCCTCTCAGATCTCACCTGTTCCTGGACAGCACCAGCCTCTGGAGTCAGGGAAAGAAAAGTAAAATGTGGCTTTGTAAATCCAAGCTCGTAGTCCAGTCCAGCTGGGCTTGCCAACAGGACAGCCGCCATAAGCTTCGCTTCTCCTACCACCCCGTGGGGTTCTGAACCCGAGTTCTGTCCTACATGCCAATCACAGAAAGCATGGAAGAGCAAGAAGGACCCCCGCTAGGATGAGCCAGGTGTCCTCCTTCGTTGCCCTCTGTATTGGCCAGCAGGGAAGGGGAGCTGTCCCTGGCACAATAATCAAGGGCAACAGGATGTGTGCCTTGTTGTGGGGGACACTGCTCTTCTGCGGTGGCTTCTGTCTGACGCTCTGGCACCGTAGCCTCCCGGCTATTCCCTATCTCCTTTTCTCGGCTTCTCCTGGAGATTTTGGGGCATTTGTTCAGTTCTCTTCTTGGTTAGCTTTCTGGCAGCTACAATTTGCGGCCCAAACCAGTGCGCTTCAGCACCACGGAGAGCTCCACCTCCCCCTGCTGGCAGGTGCAGGAGGAGGAGCCCCAAACAGGAAAACCACATAAAGGATGACGGAAACAAAGCCTGGGTGAAAGCTTCCCCATGAGCTGCTTCCCTGTCCTGAGGGTCATTCTGTGGGTCACCTCTGCAAGCGATGAGCTCATCACAGTGACTGAGGGTCCCGGAGCTAAAAATGTTGAAGCCCTTTTTGAGTTTTCAGCCAGGTTCTAGGCTCTATTCTCCTACCAGACAGATGCCAGCAAACAAGAGATCTGGGCGTAGGGTTCCAAGCTTTATTGGGGAACTTATTTTTCTTTTGCGTGAGAGCTATTGTGAAATAAGCTTTGAAAATGTCTCTCCAGACTCACTGCTATAAACCCACACTCTTGATTTCCGCAAGTGGGGGTTCTCAGGTGTTCTCTGGAGTCACCTAAGTGTTTAAATTCCTCACTTGATTACTCCTCGAGGCAAAAGTTTTTCAAACACTTGGTCCACAGGGAGAGGGAGGTGCTGGCCGCCAACAGAACAGAACGCAGGTTTCGTCTTTGCCCAGTCCTTGCTGGCCAGCCGTGTCTGCGGCAGGACAATGTCAGGCAGACAGGCTCAGGGTGAGTGCAGGCACACAGGCCTGAGTGTGTCCCACCCACAGCAGAGGGCAGATGGCCCAGCCTTGAGGAGGGAGGGGTTGCCAGGGGCCCTGCAGTCATCCATGGTCGTACTGGGGAGAGAGAAGCTAACGTTTACTGATGACCGTTGGAGACAGACTCTGCTCCGGGTGCTCCTGGTGCGTTCCCTCACTTCACCTCCCACTAGTGCTATAGACCCGGGAGGCTTGGTCATGTCCACTCTTCAAATAGGAAAAACGAGGCAGCATTGCTTACACTGATCCAGCCAGCAGGCCAGGAGGTCAGACTGCAGGCTCAAGAGGTCGGTCTCAGTTATTTTTTTCTCATTGCTGGGACAAAACACCGGACACCTACAAGTTAAAAGAGGGAAGGTTCATTTCTGCTCACAGTTCCTAGAGGCTTCAGTCCATAGCCATGGGCTCTGAGGCAACGTGGCACAGCAGAGGGGCATCAAAGAGGGACAACAGCCCATGGCAGGCAGACAGGCAGGAAGCGGCAAGCAGCGCGCCCACACAGGCTACAAGCCTTGTGGTTGGTGCCACCCACGTGCGGGGTGGGGCTCCACAACCAGAGCAATGCTGATCCGGGACTGTGTACTGATTAACTGCCACACTCTTGGCCCCAGCATCACATAAGCTATATCTGGCTAGCTCCCATGAGCCCCACCAATGACAACACGGGGCTTCCAGGGACAATCTAGACACAATCTGTGACAGGCTACCCAAAAGGGACCCTAGTCTGAATTTCTAAACTCTTCCCTCCCCTCCTTCCTCTCTCCTCCTCCTCCTCCTTCCTCGCCTCTTCCCAGCATTCCCTTCACATCTCCTTTTCTCTTTCATGCTGGAAAAGACCTCCAGGGGCACATGAGAAGCTCAGACCAGAGCCCCTATTCTGTGGTCAGGATGCAGGGTGCATGGTGGTGTTGGGGGAGCCCCAGACCTCTTTATCACTGTCACACCCCTCAGGGTGTTTGGGTCGTGGAGACTGTGCCGTGTGCTCTTTAGCTCAGACAGTGTCCTCCTTAGGGGTCACAGATTGTGTGGAAAGCCCTCCTGAGGCTCAGAGGAAACATCAGAGAGAGGCGGAGGCAGGAGACACCAGCTTCTGGGGTCCTAAACCAGCGGCAGAAGAGCTATGAAATGTATCTGGAACCGAGCATGCCTAAAAGGTCAAGGCTTTGTGTTTAAAACTCCAGGACTGGGCATAGAGTGGCCACTGAAACCGGGTGTGGTGGCACATACCACTAACCCCAGTGCTGGGGAGGCTGAGACAGGAGGATCACCGTGAGTCTGAGCTGTGTTGTGAGGCCCTGTATCAAACAGATAAATCGATAAAAGATTTTTTTAAATCTCCAGAGATGTTATGGGAAGCCCCAGATTGCAGATTCTCTGGAACAGTTCCTCTCCGTGGAGCACATCTGACGGCGGGAAGGTAGCAGGGACACCCCTTGAGGGGACACAGCGGGAGTAGGCTGCGGAGAGCTGCACCGCATTGCAACCACAGCGTGCTCCCTGTGGCTAGGAGACACCCAAGTGCGTCCTCTGAGAGGAGGAAGACAGGGCAGGGGAGGAAGTCCACTGAGCCCAGAAAGGCCAGCCATTCAGGAAGCTGCCTCCGAGTCTCTTGTTCTGAATCGGCACATCTTACCGGGGTTGGCTCGGCCCGGTTCTCTCTCAAGGTGGCCTTGCTGGTCCTCTGACCTCACACGTGTTCCTGGGGTCCCCAGGGCACAGGGCAGCTTCTTCCTCTGTCTACTCAAGCTTCCTGAAATCTGATGCCACTGCTGTCCACAGCCTGTGCCCTGGAGCCCCTGGGACTGTCTGGAGTCCCCCTGGCCTGGGGCTCTGCCCACCTCTCTGAAAGCTGGGGTTTTCCTCCCACTGCAAGATGTTGTTTTTGTACTTGGGACCCAAGAGGGTGGGCACTGTGGTGCCTCTGGAATGGGCATCCTCCGGGTCCCCCCTGCGTGCACCGCTGAGGGCTCTCGGATGCCAGTGGGTCCCTGGCTGTGGAAGAGGAGGGTCTCTGTGCAGACGGGAGACTCAGTGCCATGCTGAGGTCTGTACTGGGGCTTGGACGATGCACACATGGATGGGGGTCCAGAGCCTACGAGGCACAGCGCCTGCTTTGTAAACCACAGCATGCGACTTGTGCTCCTATGCTAACCTGGGCAGAAAACACCGGGAAGGTCCCCACTGCTCCCCAAATCATCTTTGCCATCCTCTTTCAAAGCCAGGGTGATGTGCTGCTTATCTCTTGTCCACCTGCTGCCAAGCCAGGTGTGTTGTCCTCCTGTGGGCCAGAGGTCACTGGAGGAGGAGGTGTGCAGATGGCTCCCGCAGATGGCCCTCCACCCTGGGCCACGGATAGGCTGGTCATCAAACTTCCCCATGACATGGTGACAGGCACAGTGCTGACAGTCACAAGGGGTTTAGGAGGAGGCAAGGGTTGTCTCCTTAGTTCTGTGTCAGAAGGGGGCCCAGAAGGTCCCTGCAACAGTTGGGTCCTGGTCACCCACAGGGCTGAGCAGAGTGTGTGATCACTTAGTTGACGGAGGAGCCCTGCAGCCAGTGGGGAGCTAGAGGGACAGGGCGCAGGCTGGCGTTCACGCCGGGAGGGCGCCCCAGTGCAGCATGGAGCCAGCCAAGCTCCACTTGGGCTCTGGCTGCTGTGCCGCACGCAGCCTCCTGCTCCACACTCCAGGGCCTTAGATCCTCGCACGACTGGTGGCCCGGGCTGGACAGATCAGGCCTTGTCTCAGCTTCCTGTCCTGGGAGGACATCTGCTGTCTCAGAAGCTGCCATCCTCTGGGCCCCAGCTCAAAGTGCCTCCGGGGAGTACGGTGTCTCTGGGCTGAGTGATTCCCGCCTAGCCCCACAGAGACCTGGGGCACGTGAGGGGGGGGGACAGGGGTGGATGACTCACTGCTGAGAAAGCCAGCTGGGGGCGGGGCTGCACTCGTGGCTGCTTCAGGTACACCGAGATGGCTTCTTTACCCTGCCTAAGAGGCAGCCTCCTTAGAGCTGGGCTGAAGACGGGGATGACCACAGGCACCCAGGCAGGGGTGCAGAGGGAGCACCCCAACCCCTCAGCCAGGCCTCAGGGCTCCTGGACCCTGGCCCACCCGAGAAGCCCAGCCTCGGGCCGACAGCACTGTCTGCTTATTTCTGATCCGTTCTCCTGACAGCTGTACCAGCCTGGCCGCCCCCTCCCCTCTGCCCGGCAAATGCCCGCACAGGTCCGGAGAGGATTCCAGACTTGCAGGTGACACACGGCCCGGTGCAATGACTCACGCTCTGGACTACAAAAGCAGCCACAGAAGAAATGCAGACGAGCACGCAGGGCTGGGCTCTGACAGAATGGAACTCCCTGAGGCGGGCAGCTGTGGGCTGGACCGAGGACCCAGCATGCCTCTCCTGTCCTCTCCCGGTGCCTCCAAGTGTGGGGGCCCTGCAGCTGCGTGGCAGGCACTACATGGCTGGCACTGTGCACGGTGGGGGACGCCCCGTGGCAGGCTGGCTCTGCACCCCACAAGCCGGAAGGCTGTGAGCAGCCGCTTTTCCTTCCTGGGACTGCGTTTCTTCATCTGAAAACTAAGAAGTCTGGGCCACTCCTCACGCCCACAGGCCACAGGGCTGAGTCTGCTGAAGCTCGGTCCAGGAGCCCTGGGCTGAGCGGGATTGGTCTGAGACAGGCAGGGGCTCTGGGCTCCACTCCCTCAGGGTCCCCAGGGGAGAGCTCTCCTGGTGGGGCAGCAGGCAGCGCAGATCTTAGAGACAGACACCTGACTAGCTGTGGCAAGCTCCCACCAGGGGTGCTTAGAGCTACTGCGGCAGAAAGAAGTGCCCAGCCTCTGCAGAAGGCACTGGGGACATGTGCGCACATGCACATGCACATACCACATGCACACACATGCATGCATGCACACACATGCATCTACCACACATACACACATACATGCATGCACACATGCATGCACATACGTACACACATGCATGCGCGCACACATATGTGCACACATGCATTCGTGCATGCACACACATACATGTGCACATGCGCACACACACACACACACATGAGGGCCTGACCCATGCACAGCAGCGGCCTTCACAGAGGCTGCCTCGAGCCCTCACACCCTTGTCTTTGCACCCAGCCCGCATCCGGCTGCGTTAGAGGCCAGGGATGGGGTGTACGTGCCTCAGCCCCAGCGGTCACGGTCATGCACAGTATCTGCAGAACCCTATGCAGCAGGACAGGGAGGGGTCAGGGTGCAGAGGGCACTGGGCAGGTGCTGTGCCAGGCAGACCGGGTGGAGCACTGTGCTGGTAGAGCTGGGCACAGCAGGGCAGGGCGGGCAATCCTAGTCCTGGGAAGCTGAGGGAGGAGAATTGCAAGTTCAAACCCACCCTAGGCAGTTTAGCAGCTTAGCAAGACCCTGCCTCAAACCAAGAAGAAAAAACAGGAGTGGAGGATGTAGCTCAGGAGGAAGGGGTTCAGCCTCCACTACGAGAAGAAAGAAAAAGAAGAGCAGGAGGAGGAGGAGGAGGAGAGGCAGCAGGGAGGGGACACCAACTCACCGAGGGCCTCCCGATGCCCTCACCAGCTAACACACGATGTCAGGACCCCGCCCCATGCCCTGACTTGTGGGTGCCGCACCCCAGCTGGCAGCTCCTCAGCTGGCAGATGGCGACAGTCCCAGGTGCTCTGCACACCCACAGCTTCCCCGAGAAGCGGCCGGGGCCGCTGGTGTGAGGGGGTCCAGGGCGAGGGTCTGCTCAATGAAGCCACTCAGAGCCGTGTCCCGTGGTGTCTTCCAGAAGCAGCGGTCTGTTCAGTGAGGTGGTGCAGATGAACTTCGAGATCGCCAGCTTCAGCAGCCTGTCGGGGACGCAGCCCATCGCGTGGCAGGTGGAGTACCCGCGCAGGGGCGCCTCCGAGGTCGCTGTGTCCGAGATCTTCGTCAGCCAGAAGGACCTGGTGGGCATCGTCCCCCTCGCTATGGTAAGGCAAGCCATGGCCGTCATTCTGTGCCTTTCCTTTCACCCTGGCGTTTGCTGCTGTGTTTTGTACACTTTTGTTTCATGTTGGTTTTGTTTTTGTTTCTGGCGGGACCAGGGTTCGAACTCATGACCTTGCACTTGCCAGGCAGGCACTTGTGCCGCGGAGCTATCTCCCTGGCCTCTGCATACTTTTTGGTTTGCTCAGTCCGTCTGCAGCCCACAGGATCGCTGTCGCCGTCCCCTCCTCTCCCTCTCCCTGTCCCTCTCTCCGTCCCCTTCCCGTGGGCATCTCTCCCATCTCCGCGTTTCCTAGTTCGCTGGTGTCTTATCACTTTATTTTGCTCTTGAATTTATGGCAAAGGCTGCGGTTCATGTCCGGGGTGGTCTCCCCCAGGGCCCGCTTCCTCTGCTCCAGAGGCGGCCCCGCCCCAGGTGGCTCCATTCACTCCCTGGTCTCAGCCCTTCCGGCTCCCGGGATTCCGACACGGCCACGAGGTCGGTGCCTGAGCCTCTACGCCTCGCCCTTCTCTTTGAGTTGCTCCTGCTCCTTCTGTCACTTTGGAGCCACGAGCCCTCAGGCTAATCTGTGTGCTCCTCAGATCAGCCGGCTACACTGTCACAGCCAAGAATCCCAAAATCCCAGGGACTGAAACAACAAACATGACTCCTGGGTGAGCTGGGTCACTCCAGTGGCAGGGTTCTGTGTGGCACCCCTGAGGGTCCCTTTCAGCTCCTCCCTGACCCCTCCATGCTTGAGAGTGATGGCATAGTCACCCCCTCCTCCCTGGGAAGATGGGGGTTGCTCCCCATGGGGCTCCTGTCCTGCAGCCACGCTAATGGGGCA
Organism: Capromys pilorides; assembly: GCA_004027915.1. Lineage (NCBI taxonomy): Eukaryota > Metazoa > Chordata > Mammalia > Rodentia > Capromyidae > Capromys > Capromys pilorides. The sequence continues at coordinate 8,263 of PVKN010011260.1, read as the reverse complement.
CTTGGAATGGAGTGGGACCCATGCCCACGTGGCTCAGGTGCCACTGTCCTGCACTGCCTCAGGGACACGTCTCCATCAGGGAGCACTCCTTGGCCAAACTGTGCTGGATCCTAGGAAACGGAATGGCCAAGTTGCTCCGCTTAAACTCCGCTCACATAACTCGGAAGCCTAGAGCAGCACTCCTGGAACTCCTGGGAGCCCACGGGTCACGAGGGACTTTCGGCTGGGAGGCCGGCTCTGGGTGTGCAGCAGCCCCGGGACACCAGGCCCACACCTGCGAAGCTGCTCAGTGCCCCAGTGGGCAGCCAACGTGGTGGGTGAGAGCTGCTCCTCCTCCCCAGCTCTGTGGCCCTCGGCAGCACCTCCAGGCAGCTCTCAGAAGGGTCATGCTGGCCTCTCCAGAGTGTCACATGTGGCCGGAGCCCTCGTGGACTCCTCATTGCTGATCACCCACACACAAACCCCTGGGCCGACCCTGCAGCAGGTGTCTGTGCAACTGGTGAAGCTGGGGACACCTGCCTGACCGAAGCCACCCAGGCCCCACGTGGCCAGGCCCGGGAACTCAGCGCCGTGGGGCAGGTGCAGAGCACAGAGGGTGCGCACCACTTGGCTTCCACTGAATATGGTGGAGCAGATGGTGGTCAGGTGGAGACAGCAGATCAGAGGCACCCATCCCATGAGGATCTGCAGAGACTGAGGTTGGACTTCAGTGGCCACAGTAGCCCTCAGGCCACATGTGAGCCACTGTGTGGCTGTGCTCCTCACAAGCTGGCCACGGTTCCCACGTGCTCACATATCTCCAGCTTAAATGGTTATATACAGCTGCTCACCACGCTTACTACACCCTTGGGGTGGCTAACCCTGAAACACGTACTCTCTGGCCCTCTCGAGGCAGGTGTCCAGGAACACAGAGCGACATCAGCGAGAGGACATGAGTGCCTGGCTCCTATCCTGCTCATTTCAAAAGTGTAAGGTGTTCAGGGGATTCAGAAAAATAACCCCCGCAGAGGGCCCCAAAGGGTCAGGGGCCCGCTTTCAGGGCACGACCAGTTCCTCTGTCCCCAAGCTAACGCCAGTGCCTTCTGGCTGGCGCCCTCCGGGTCTCACCAACCAAGGGCGTCTCCACAGCCCGCACGGAGCTGGGGCTCTGGGTGCTCGCGTGACGTCACAGGCCCATTTGCCTGCGGGCTGCGCCTGGCCTTTGCGGAACTTCCGCTTGGGCGCCGGGCAGGCCAGGGCAGGCCGAGGCCTCCGATCCTCTCCGGAGCGAGCAGGCCGCGTCGCACGGCTTTTCCTTCCGCTTCCTCGCCGCTCGTCTTGCAGTACGTGGAGTTCCCATCCTTTGCGTGGCGTCGTCGGCGTGCAGGAAGAACCATCTCCGTTCCCTTTGTGCCCCGCGCTCCCTTCCCTCCCCTCCGCCTCAGGATACCCCTCCACGCGAGGAAGCCCTCCCTCCCACCTCTGCCATCTGCCTTCCGTTTTGTGCTGCTCTCCTATCTGGATCCCCTTCTCCACTGGTGGCGGAGACGTAAACGCGTACAACCACTCTGGCCACCAGAGTGGAGTCCTCAGAAAACCAAATCGAGAAATCCCGCCCGACCCCGCTGCTCCGCTATTCCACGTCTCCCTGGTCCAAGGCCTCAGCCTCAGGGGTCCCCGCAGGCCCTGCCCGGGCACAGCGGCCACGCGGCCATGCCCCAGAAGCCACCTCTGTGTCCGTCCACAGAGCTTTAGCTCTTTCCCCACAATGAGCTTTGAGGCGCTGCAGCCAGCCAGAAGGGGCGGTCACAGGGGGACAATACAGCCGCTGCTTAGTTAGAAGATGAGAATTTTTTTAAAAAGACGAACCAGAAGGAAAGCGGCCAGGGGAGGCCGGAGGGGCCTCAGGAAAACTCGGTAGGCTTCCCACGCTGCTGCTCTTGGCAAAGAGAATGAGCTTCGGAGAGGTCCTGGGGGCCCCATGGGAGCAGTGCAGCAGGGAATCTCTCACCCCAATGCCAGGCCATGGCGCCTCCTCCGTCCTAGGCCTGGCAGCCATGGGCACCAGCCACGGAGGCCACGTTTCTCCTGGTCCTGAGCCACTGAGAAAGTGACAAAGCAGCTGCACGCGCCCTGGATGCTCATGCAAGGCGCCTCACGGAGGCAGAAGCCCCGCAAGCCCCACCCAGATCACCCAGGCTTGGGACAGAGAAGGTGGTGGCCTGTGACAGCACGTGGGGGTGGGGGTGGGGGTGGGGCGGGCGCCGTGGCCTTTCCTGCCCCGCCTCGAGGCTCAGGCTGTCAGTCCTGCAAGGCTGGGCCAGGGCCCTGGACACGCCCCTCCCACCTGGCGCTACCGGTACCGGGGCTCCGCCCCCGCCCCTCACCTGCGCAGGGCCAAACTGAAGCCACGCCCCAGGGGCGGTGCCCCGGCTAGGTGCTCAGGAGGCTCAGACTATCCCCTGCAGATCACAGCCCTGCTCTCGGGGCTCCCTCAGGCCCCCGCCCCTGAGCCCTCTACTGGCTTCCCCTCCTGGGCACCCCTGGAACTGCCGCCTCCCTTACCTGCATCGTGGAGCAGGGATGCATGCACCACCACCGGGGGCTCCGGTGCTCAGACTGCAGGTGATAGATGGGAGTGCTGCCACCTGGGGCCAGAGAGCCTGTGCTGCAGTGTCCTCTGTGCTGGGGACAGTGACAGCACACCTGTCCTCGCCTGTCACTTCAGCACTCTAGAGGCTGAGGCGGGAGGAGCCCAAATTCACACCCAGCCTAGGCACCTGAGTGACTTCATGACAGTGTCTCTAGATAAAAACTAAGAAGGGCCTACTTTTGAATCTGGGGGGGCTTGCAGCAAGCCCTCCTGGGCTCTACGCCCAGCACAGACAGCAGAGGAACGGCACCTCCTCGCTTTCCAAGGACCCCTGATCCCACCCTGAGCTCCACTCATGATCCGAAGAGGCAGCACATATGGCTGGGGTGGGGGGCCTCCAGGCAGTGGGCAGGTGTTCGTGAAGTTGAAAAGTGACCCCGCGGGCAGGATAATTGTGTCCTTGCGGTAGCTGGATGTTTATTTCAGGATTAAGTTGACGAATGCGCCTTCTCTCCCACTAATTGGCCCCAAACTTTGCCTGGAAAGCAAATCTACGCTGCCAATGAATTGGCTGTCATACGCTGGCATGACCCTGATTGTGCTGGTGGGTCCTGCGGAAAATGAGGAGGAGACCAGCCACCCCACGCTGGCCACGAAGCTGCAGGGACCCTGGCCCGCATCGGGGCCCCGCCAAGGGCAGGGGAAGTGTGGCGGGTGGCCCCCAGGCTTAGGACCCTGACGTGTGTCACTTAGGACCTGAAGGCCAGGCTGGAGCAGCAGAGCAGGCAGGGGAGGCAGGGCCGAAGCTGTCCAGGCCAAGAGCGCTGAGCTTGGGACGCACAGCCCTGCTGGGAGCCTCCGGACAGCACTGCCTCCCGGAGCACACGTCCTCCACGGAGCAGAAAAGAGCAGGTGGCAACCAGTGCCCACGTCCCCTGGCGTGGTGCAGAGAGGCCAAGGCTTGGTGGCCACGGCTCCAGTCCCTTGGGGCTGCCCATCGGGACCCTCTGCAAGTCAGAAAGCAAGGCTGGGCTTCAGCTGGTGGCCTGCGCTTCTCTGTCTAGGACCCCTCTAGGACAGATGGCTTTGCACGCGCATGTGTGCTTCCTCTGTAGGGCTCTCCGGTGGTGCTGGTGATGGAGATAGTGGTGGTGGTGGTGGTGGTAGTGGCGGTGGTGGTGATGGTGGTGATGATAAAAGAGATGATGTAGGGACAGCGATGTCATCCTTTAAAGTAACTAAAAATTCGTTCCAATATATAAGACATAGGATGGTGGCATCTTTGTCCCAAGGCCGTGTGTCAGTAAGCTGAAACCCTGGACTTCTTCCTGTCCTCACGCATACACTCGCTCTGGGAGTGGCAGCCAAAGGTGGACTTCAGATGTGAGCATCTCCAGGGAGCAGGCCGCGACCTCCCAGTGGGGTGACCACTCAGCTGTCCCGGTTAGTCCGGGACCAAGCAGGGTCCTGAGATGCGGGGCTTCCAGTAGAAAGCTGGGCACCCAGGTCCTCTAGGATGAGTAGGGCACTCTCCCCCCCTAACCGACCGAGTTCACCCCCAGGACATCCATGGCCCACGCTGGCTTCTTTAAAACCGTCTCTCGGCCTTGCAAGTGGGTGCTGATGGCCAGAGGCAGGCTTCTGAATCCGAGTTGCTGGTGGGCTTTGCCTTGGTCTTCATCCGGGGGCCCATCTCCCAATATAAGCCTGGGTTCCGGCTTCCCTACAAAGAACCAGGAATGCCGGCTGCTGACCGCACGCACGCTGGGTCAGGCACCAGTGTCCCTCCAGTCGCTGGTATCCACTCATTTTCCTCTCCAATCACTGCAACATCTCAGTTAGAATAACGTGCACAATTAGAGCCGTGGAGGTGCCCAGCGACACTCACAGCCGTGGCAGCGGACCATCCCTACTAGCAATTTCACCTCTCAGCTCGAGAGACCTGCCATCCTCTGGCACCAGGACACAGACCTGATTGGTGGCCAAGCCCAGACCGTGCATCTTCACCTCACAATTATCCTAAGTGACAGGCATGAGCCCAAAGGGCCACCCGGGACTGCGGTTCCACTCCCAGGACCCTGGAGAGTAGGTGAACGCATAGAGAAGTGGATCAGAGGCCACCAGCATCAGCAGAGGGGACAGGGGTGGTGACAGCTAGGGGACTCCGAGCTTTCGTTGGTTGTGGACAGGACAGCTGCACAACTCCGTGACTCTACAAAAAACCACGGCGCTAGACACTTAGTAGCTGTTTTTCACAAATGTTCAGCAGCCAAGCTCAGGCACAGGGCAACATCGTGCACTCAGAGATGCAGGTGAAGCACAGAAGTGTCCCCAGGAGGCGTGGTGCAGCCCCAGTGGGCTCCTGGCTCAGCTGTGGCTCCCTGCTTTGCGCCCAGATGCAGGCTGTGTGCTCATACAGGGTCGCCGGCTCCACCTGGCTGAGCCATCTGCAGCGTTTCCTTCTCCAGTAAGAAAGTCGCCATTCCAGGCACGGTTTCCCAGTGTCTGCAGGATTTTCAGGGTGCTAGGCTGTGTTCCTCAAAGAGACACTTTCAAGTCCTGACCCTTTGGGCCTGGGACAGTGCCCTATCTGTAGGGAAGCGCCCCGTGGCTGTGACTGGGGACCCAGATGAGATCATCCTGCAGTAGGGTGAGCCCCATGCCCAGGGACAGGCGTTCCCAGAACAGAGGCTCCTGAAGACAGAGACGAGACCAAGGTTCTGCAGCCGCAATCCGTGGGACACTGAGGAGGTCCGGCAGGTCCCCCCCATTCCCCCCACATTGAGGCAGGGCCACCAGCACAGGGTCCTCTCAAGAGCCTTGTGCAGGATGGAGACCCTGACCACGCCCTCACTTAGGGCTTCTGGGGCTGCACTTCTATGATTTAATGACAGCGTTTAGGGCACTCCTCTACAGCAATGCCAGCTGGAGCAGGCGGCCTGGCTTCCGGTGCGCACCCTCTGCCTGCCCCTCTCCTGGGCAGCCAGCCAGAAGCCAGGAGGCTCGGACATCCAATGGGCAGAGGTCGCTGCCCTCCTGGCCCTCAGGACCTCAGGGACGCCTGTCTAACATCCGCCAGAAATGCGTGCAGTGGGCGGCAGGCAGCTCCCTCCCTCCAGCCTGCAAAAGGAAAAGCGGGACGCGGTTCGCCATGTACCTGACCCATCTGGAAACCATGAAGGCCAAGGCACCGCCCACCCATGGCGCCAGGGCCCACACTCGGAGTCCAGCCTGCGAGCGGCTTGTGCTGAGCAAGGGCCGCTTCCGTCCGCGTGTGCTGGAGTGGGGGGGCTCACCAAGGCCCCTGGGAGCAGTGGGAGCTGGGTGGCCCCGTAGCTCCCAAGGCAGAAGTCACCAGGGCCACCCCCGGCTCAGCAGCCCCAAATCCCATCAGCACATCTGTAGACTGTGGGAGAAGCAGCAGGTACAGATTTACAGGCTGGCGGGTGGAGGGAGCAGGATGTTCAATACTTCTAATTACATCTATCTTGAAAGTTTAAATGGTTGACACCCAAACTATGTCGTTATTGTTGCTGGATCAAGCCTTTCTTTTTTCTTTCTTTGTTTATTGAGAGCTGGACATAGCAGTGCACACCTACAATCCCAGCACGTGTGAGGCTGAGGCAAGAAAGCAGGGAGCTCAAAGCCAGCCTGGGCACAAAGCCAGCCTGGGCTCCACAGCGAGCTCAAGGCCAGGCCTGGATTATATAGGAAGACCACAGCTCAAAACAACAAAAACAAAAATTTTGGTTTGGTTTGGTTTTGTTGACGACAAGACAAGAAGGAATAGGAGAAAGAGGAGGAGAAGGACAAGGAGGAGGAGGAAGAAAGAGGAGGAGGAAGAAGGAGGAGGAAGAGGAGAAAGAGGGGGAGGACAAGGAGGAGGAAGAGGAGGAGGAGGAGAAGGAGGAGAAGGAGAAGGAGAAGAAGAAGAGGAAGAGGAAGAGGAAGAGGAGGAGGAGGAAGAGGAGGAGGAGGAGGAAGAGGAGGAGGAGAAGAAAAAGAAAAAGGAGGAGGAGGAGAAAAGAAAAAGAAGGAGGAGGAAGAGGAGGAGGAGGAGGAGGAGAAGAAGAAGAATTATTAGTAGTCATTCAGTGACATAGCACCTTCCTAACAAGATTAAGGTCCTGAATTCAATTCCTAGCACCCATTGATATATATATATATATATATATATATATATATATATATATATATATATCATGTTGGGGCAACAATCTAAGGACTTTGAGTGCCCCCCAAGAAAAGCATCATGAAAAATACAACATCCAAAAACAATGAGCTCGAGCAAAGTCTTACCAGGGTGACGCAATGAGGCCAGAGTGCTAGGCGAACTGAAATTAAAATGCTCCGTCCACCGCCCAGCTCCGCCCACCGCCATGGCCGCTTCAGGGCAGGGCCCCCCGCGGGGATGGTGTGCTGGCGGGGCGGCGCAGGCCGCTGAGACAATGAGCTGGGGCCCCTGCGGCAGTTCCTTCACACGGGAAGGACGCGTGTTCTACAGTCTGGCAGATCTTGGGCTGGGGACGATCGAGCCGTCCACAGGGCCCTGATGCATTATTGGACAGAGTCTCTAAAAGCCACCGCTCCTCCCAGCAAAAGCGAGCCTCGAGCTCTGGGAGCGACGCAAGCTGAGCACCGCGACCCCCTGGTTCTCGGGCCGCTCTCCGCCCCCTGGGGCAGCGCCGCTGATCGACTGGCTCTTGACGCCTGGGAAGGACTCATCTCTGTACATGTGCGTGTGTTGAACGGTAAAACGTTGAGCCTGGCGTGCGGCCCGTGCCACAGGCGGCGGCCCCCTCCTCCTCCTCTTCCGTCGCTGTGCTCGGCCCGCGAACACCTGCCGTGCCCGCATGGGGGGGATGCAGCACACTCTCCCAGGAACTTCTGGTTTTATGCTTGTTGTGAGAAGACATTGTTGGACTGACACCTGATAATCAGCCAGCGTGTGGTATGTATATGCAAGTGATAATATGGGCTTGTAACATTAGTTTTAAAAAGCGAAAGAGTTGTTCTGTATATGTTGTTACCTTTTACAGAATAAAAGAACTTCCTGTTAAAAAAAACTACTCACTTTGGCTGCGAGGCACTGCACTGTCAGTCACAACCACCAGGGGGCAGTGTCGCCCTCTAGGATTTCAGTCTCAGGATTAAGCAGCGTCCTGGTCGGGGCCAGGTTGGGCCGGAGCTGCGAACCAGCTATGCTAGCGCAGCGGGATTGGCTGGGCGCCTCTGGGCCTCTTTGAGCAGCCCGAGGTCTGACTTCTGGACCTGCCAGGGCCTCCGATCCCGCTACAGGACCCTCAGGGAGCCAGGGATGGCGGTACCCAAACCACCCTCAATGGCGCCCTCGAGGGCTTCATAGCCACAGGTTTCCACATGTTGATTTTAAGAGCACGGAGGAAACCCACCTAGATACTCCAGCCTTGGGTGGCCAGCGGCGTGACACAGAGCCAGCCATCACCTCTGCATCCCTCTCCACCAAGCACCTTCCTAACTGCAGCAACCTCTGCTTTGGGCCGGCTGGGGGTGTCCTGGGTTCACAGCAGCAGCAGCAGCGTGAACACACAACACAGCGGATATTTAGACTCTAAAACCTTACTATGGTCAAAGACGCATGGCCAGGAGTCCCTCCACATCCCCTCCATCACCTGGGACCCGCTCACCCCGTGGGCCCTGCCACACTCCGGG